>JAWQFJ010018831.1:5000-15000 GCA_034096865.1 Theodoxus fluviatilis
GAGAGAGAGAGAGAGAGAGAAAGAGAGAGAGTTTGAGCTCTCCTTCGTCCTAATTTGTCACAATGTTATTAATTTTAATTGAAGGCCAGCGAAAGATGGACTTTTATTGTACAAGTGTATACCCTCCTTAAATAAAGTAAATGAATTAAAATGAATTGAATTTAGTTGAAGCCAGAGACAATATTGATTAGAGGAAAAAACTGTTACGATTTAGGTAACATTTCCACTCAGACGTAACGGAAGCAGTTTCAAATTTGGGTTCTGAGACAGAAGACGAAGTTTTTGCTCAAAACAGCCGTCTCCGAGATCTCTCGGCCAAACATGCTCCACTTGTCACACGATCTGTCACAAAACACATCTGGGCGCCTTGGATGACAATCAAAATAACGCAGGCCAGGCTACCACGCAGAAGAGCTGAACGCAAATGGAGAAAAACGAGGTTTGCGGTTCACTGCCACAAGGTCAGCCGACTCGCTGAAGAAACGAAAAGGGTTACTGTGTGCATTAAGACTGAGAAATGAAGGCCTTCAAGAAATCTGTGTAAAGTGACAATCCAACTGCTTGAACAGAACGGTACCGCAAGCAAACTCCGTTAGGTGCCCTTAAAATCTGTCGTTAATGGGAACCTTACGATCGCTTTCGCGGAGACTGTCAGAAATCTAGATGTCTCATTTGTTGCTTGAATGTCACCCAGACAATCTCTGCAAAACATGTATTTCCAGTTTCGCGGGCTCTGCCAGATCTGGTCGTAGATATCAGACCCAGCAGCAAATAAGCTGGCAGCTGCTTTCGCTCTCTATCTAGAATGAATTATTGCAATTTACTTCTCTCCGGCCTGCCAGATTGCAAGATGGCCCGGCTGCGGAGAATTCTAATTAGTGCTGCACGCATAGTCTAGTCCTCAGTAAGTCCAAACGGAAACACATATCCGCTCGCTCCAGACAACATTTTGCTGGCTTCAGGTTAAGGCCAGATTGGAGTACCAAGTTTGCAGCCTGTGCAATCAGTGTCTTCACGTCATCAGCACACCCTCCTTCTTCCTCGTCCACCTGCACGTGCCCTTTCGATCGCTCCAGTCTCAGGACGCTCTCCTCGTAATAGTTTCGCACTTCCGCTTCGACAGCTGTGGCAGACGATCCTTTCCTGTTTTTGGTCACCTGACTTGGAACTCACTTCCTCTCCAAATTGGATAGGTCTCTTCCTAGTGAAACTTTCAAAGCAGCGCTCAAGACGCATCTGTTCAGGATCTACCCTTCCTTAATGTCCCTTTCCTTTTGCCGATGAGCTGAGTTTCTGAGACAGGTTGCAGAGTTGAGAGCAGGTGTGGGTAAATTGCTGCTTCAAGCGTGGGTGCTTGTGTGTGTGTGTGTGTGTGTGTGTGTGTGTGTGTGTGTGTGTGTGTGTGTGTGTGTGTGAGAGAGAGAGAGAGAGAGAGAGAGAGAGAGAGAGAGACAGAGAGACAGAGAGGTAGAGACAGACAGACAGACAGAGAGACAGAGAGAGAGAGAGTGAGAGAGTGAGAGAGAGAGAGAGAGAGAGAGAGAGAGAGAGAGAGAGAGAGAGAGAGAGAGAGAGAGAGAGCGAGAGAGAGAGTGTGTGTTGTAGTATGACATTTCTCTCGAACTGACTGTATGAAAAGACATCTCGAATGAAACAAGTTATACATGTATAAGCTTATGCCTCGGCAGGACATGATTATTAAGTTGGATGGTTACATGCTCTTGATGGAAATAGGAGACAATAATCAAAGAGAATGCTGAACAATGGCAAAGTTTGCATCGCATAATATCCATTTTAAAACAAACTGTTAATAAACATTTTCTGACAGCAAATAAACTAGGAATGCAAATGTGTCGCCCTTTCAATATCAATTCACAATTTGAGCAGATTCCTTTACATCTTAGCGACAGTCGGCAAGAAATCACGTTTTCAAATGCAAAAAGCATGTTGCTTTCACTCCTTGCGGTGAGACATGCCTCTACAAACCAGGTGTCGTGATGAATTATGACAGCTGATATTTCAAATCGGTCGATACAGAGTATACAAAGTGATCTGATACCTCACACAGCTACACCTGGCTGTCGAATAAATCCTTAACGACTGCCCGTCTGTGTCGACTGCTTTCCATCTGATTTATCAGTGGCATTTATTATCGCTCTCTAGGCCTGAAGCTGCATCAAGAGGTATCGCACTTGGTGGAGAGTTTGGAGATGACAACATCCCGTTCTGAGAGTGTACACCACCCTGCGTATAATAAATCTTCAGCAGGAAACTGCAAGTGTGGCCATGTCTGGTGGAAACATCAACATTGCACACATCTCTTATTCGATGAAACAGGTTTCTGTGTTCGTTTGGTTCAAGCGGAGCCGTTTTCTATTATTAGCTCCCCAGACGTCTGTCACTCTAGGGACATATTTTGCTATCCCAGCGCTTTGCCTTACTGTAGTGTAAAGGAGTGGGTAGTTTTCATTACTTATGAACTTGAAGACGGCATTGTGTAGGCCAGGGAACGCTATTATCGCTTTGTGTCAAATATATATATTTGGACTAGCATGCATGTTTGAGATCACTGCAAGTACTTCTACCTAGAGAAGTAGTCCTTGGATCACTGTTATCTGCGACACACACAAAGTTACTTCGACAACGCTGATGCGATTCCTGTCGGCAAGTGACGACAATGAAACCTTGATACTTCTGGTGCACCCGTTGGGATTTTGAGCTGGATCTTCTCGCCGTTTTTTTTTTGTTTATCAAGGCTTTCCACCTTTGCTGCAGCTTTTTGAACGTCAGTGGCGTGTGTGTGAATTCGTGAAAACGCCATTTCCACATGATCTGGATATCATTACACGCAGTGCATAGTTCATGACCAGCAAGGTAGCCGCTGACTACTCGTGTACTATTGGATGAATTTCAGTGGTACTGCTTTGTTGTTGTTGTTGTTGTTGTTGTTGGTTTTGTTGTTGGTTTTGTTGTTGTTCTTGTTGCGATTGAATTCAGTTGTAACTAACCTTGTCTATGGGCCTGAGGGCTGGAAATTAAGTTTCAATTTCCAAAGTGTAGATCAAGAAAACTAGTGGAAATGATTCCTAAAGCATCTTTGGCCGCTACGGGCGGTCTCTGGCTTACGACGTGTTCTAATTGGGGAGGGCCGCTATAGCGGATTTTTTTGGTGTCAAAAGTTCTTAAGGCCATTTTGATTCTTTTGTCCTAAAACGCAAAAAAAAAAAAAAAATTTGTGTTACTAACGGGTGAAGCTTTATATTCTAACTCCATCCCACGTTTGACTCTCAACTGGTGGTCCTAACGCCCTAACTTTAGGGCCCGACGCTGATGTTGGATACAAACGTGACAAAAAGTAACGCGTCCGGGTTTAGGTGAAACTCCCCAGACAGGCTAAGTCAGTGTGGCGGGTGCGGCCTGTGCTGAGCGCTATCGGTAAAACCAGATCAAGAAATTTTGGGGAAAATTTTTTGAAAAAAAAAACGAAAACATTTCTAAGTTGTTTTTTTAAGTAACAAAAATTTTAAGTTTTTTTTGCGTTTTAGGACAAGAGAATCAAAATGGCCTTAAGAACTTTTGACCCCAAAAAATCCCGCAAAAGCGGCCCCCCGCAAAAGCGGCCCTCCGCAATAGCGGCCCCCCGCATTAGAGAGCCAACCCCGTCTAATTGGGCGCAGTTATGGTCCACTACGCCGAAGTTTCGACTTTGCTTTAGTGATATTGGGGGTTTGCCAAGCGCCCAAACTTCGAAGTAGACTTCGATGATCATGTCATTCGAAATCCGATGTATACATGGGCGAAGTAAACTGAAGCTGTGTCCTGATTGGTCGTGTACGATCGCTCTTTCTTTTGGAAGTCGCGGAAAGTCTACTCTGTAATATAGTTCGTAGGCAGCAGTCCCCGAACGCAAGTCCGCTAAGTCCACTTCGATCTTTGTTTACTTCGGATACTTCGCCCAATTAGAACACGCCTTGAGCTACTGGAGTGAGCTCAAAAAAGCCCAGCAGCCAGAGGTTCCGGCTGATGAAGGGGAATCGAGTTGCTCCGGTTTTGTGATGTAGTCTCGTCAATCTATAGGTTAAGAGGTGAAGGTGTGATTTTTATATAGCGACTCATCAGTCATGTCTAAGTCTCAAACCGCTTTACACTTTACCCCCTGATCACTGGGCCGCTCGATCAATCATTCACTGGCACCTGACAACTGCTATGTCAGCTTTACCCATGCCCCACATCTCAGAACCATAAAGCAGGAGAGATTGTACTTGGGTGTCGAATAACTTGAAGAAGATAGTGGTGCTTGTGTTATGCAAGCTCCAAGTGGTCTTCAGTACTTGAACGTCTCTTTGCTTCCCTTTAGTTGATAAATACCTGAACGCAAACACAGTGAGGTACCAGCAGTCACTACACCCCCTGGGGAGGGTTCCAACCCGATGCTGGCTCACAGCCGCATACAAGAGTCACTCGCAGTACAGGGTGCCAAACCTGCCCTCTCAGGTACCCGGTTTTACTCCTGGGTGGGAAGAAGCAACGCCATTTTATGCATCTTGCTCAAGGATGCAATTCCGGGAACCGCGCTGCTTCGAACGCCGTACCCACTAGTCACAAGCGAAAACAGGTGAAGCATGCTTATGTACGGTGAACCTTCTTATTTGTATATTCTAAGTTCTCACAAATGACTTATGTTTAAATCATATGATATGTATCTACATGGACGAATCCCCCTCCCCCCTCCTTCCCCAAATGAAATTTTCTTTAAGACAATTTCTTTAACTGTCTTCCCATCTATTTCAACATATTACATTCTGGTCTGTGACGATTTACAACTTCACTGACTGATTCTACTGATTCTGCTATTCTTTCACGATATTAGTGAAGAAAAACTAGATCTCGTTTTTACCTGACAGGAATGAATCCTTCTAGTAAAGAAACACATTAAAGGGGGCATGTTAACACTCCAGTCTTCAAGGAGAGGCAGACATGCTTCAGGTCGTGGCGATAGAGAATAACAGTCATGTCAGCCCGAGCAGAGATATGAATGAAGTACGTTGCATTGTCATCTCTCGCAATAAAGAGGCGTGAACTTTATCGTCATTACGGACCGGCTTTGTGAGACTGAAATTAACAACTCTGTTTGGCCACTTCAGTTATTTGCCAAATGCCTACTTCTAAACATCAAGTAGCTCTGCATGGGCATTGCTGCTACAAATGAACAGAAAGCAATGCAGTCTGAAATCATTCCCTTGTTTATCGGGGCTTTTTCTTATTACTGTTCTCTGATTTCCACTGAGGCAGGTCTTGTTGCTGTTGTTGTTGTTGTTGTTGTTGTTGTCGGGAAGAATGTACATGGGTGTGCAGATTGCGTTTGATTGTTTTGCGAAGCAAACCTTGCTCTGACGAAATTATTCAGAATGCAGTTTAAACCTCTGTGTGTGTGTGTGTGTGTGTGTGTGTGTGTGTGTGTGTGTGTGTGTGTGTGTGTGTGTGTTTATGTGTTTGTGTTAGTGCGTGCGTGCGTGCGTGTTTGTGTGTGTGTGTGTGTGTGAGATTGTGATTGTGTGTGAGTGCGTGCGTGCGTGCGTGCGTGCGTGCGTGCGTGCGTGCGTGCGTGCGTGTGTGTGTGTGTGTGTGTGTGTGCTGCTTTCCATAGTTAAAACCGCCCTGGAATTTGATATGTCGTTGCGGAATGTTTTACGTTTGCCACAAACTTCGATAAGGTAATCATTCAGTTTCCTTAAAAACTATAATTTCGTCTATGTTAATCCTAAGTACCTTTCAGATATATCATAATTCAATATTCACTTCATGATTGAATAGTTCACAGTGGGCAATTTGATTTCATGCCTTAATGATGAATCTGTTCTCCTCAGGAGAAAAGTTTGACTTGTATTTAATAGCATCAAAGGCACCCTTGAAGAAATCGGTGCATGGACTATTACTGCAATGGGAAAGCATGAAGCTGCTATCTCCTCAAAGCAAGGCAGTGGAAATGAGCAATAAAGTCTGCCTGTGCCCGTTTGAAGTGACAATTCGCCATTGAGTTGCCTGGCGCCACGTGTCGAAATGAAAATGTCAACACTTGGTTTGAGTTTCTTGTTTGCCTCATATTTCTTCCCGACCTCTGACAGCACGTGTTTGACGGTTGGCCATTAAGCTGTCGCACTTAGGCGCTGGTCTAGAGAAGGGGAATGTGAGAGAATACGCTCGCGCGAGAGGGAAAGAGGGGGAGGGGGGAGAAAGAGGGAGGAGAGAGAGATGAAAGAGAGAGAGAGAGAGAGAGAGAGAGAGAGAAGATAGAGAGCGAAAGAGAGAGAGAGACAGAGAGAGGGACACAGAGAGAGACACAGAGAGAGACATAGAGAGAGACACACAAAGAAAGGAACAGAGAGAGAGACACAGAGAGAGAGAGACACATACAGAGAGAGACACAGAGAGACAAAGAGAGAGACACAGAGAGAGACAGAAAGAGACAGAGAGAGAGAGAGTGAGAGAGAGACAGAGAGAGACATATTGATTAAACTTTAATTTTCAAGGGAAATTCATGAATTAGACATAATTGCCTATCTTACATCCAGCCCTTGTTCAAACAAGAAAACAAACAAACAAATCCAATCCCATCCCCCACTCCTACCCGCCCACCCACCCACCCTCTATCCCACACAAAATTCACACAATAACACAGGTTACAATCAATTCATGGTAACAAAATACCACGTTGAAAATAGCCACAAAGTGAATTTAGAATAAGATGAAAGTATCTAGGATGACTGCATTAGAAAAGTATGTAGTTTCAATTTAAATTTCTCTTAAGATTTCGCAATTTTTAGAGAATTGGATAGTGTGTTCCACATAGTAGCCCCTGAATAAGATATGCTATGTTTAAACAAATCAATCCTAGGTTGTGGTATTACAAAGTTTTGTACACAATATTTGAATGTTGGTATACGTTTATCAAAAAATGAGGCACATCACAATCATTTTTTTTCATTAAGACACACTTATTAAATTGTTAATGCTTATAAAAAGGCGATATGTTCTTTCATTTTGTCCTTTGTAGATCGTGAACTACCTGTTATCCTAAGCTTAGAGGCTCTTCGATACAATGACTTCAGCCTTTTCAAGTTAGCGTCACTTCAGCCACCCCAAATTGTTGACGCATAATTACCGTGAGAAAATATATGAGCACGGAAGGAGATTTTGCAAGTTTGAACGACAACAATATGTCTTAATTTAGAGAGAAGAAATAGATTAATTGATATTTGTTTTACAAATATAATCAATATGTGATTGCCATCCTAAATGATCATCAATTATTACACCGATAACTTTGTGCTCAACAATTTTTTCGATTCTCAACAAATCAAGAACAAGAGGAAGAGATAATGGATATATTTGATGTTTTTGTCTCTATTTATCACCGCATATTTCGTTTTGGAAGGATTAATGACCATATAATTCGAAGAGCACAGGAACGTATTTCATCCAGGCTCCTTTGAGAGAGAGAAAGAGAGAGAGAGAGAGAGAGAGAGAGAGAGAGAGAGAGAGAAAGAGAGAGACAAAGAGAGAGACAGAGAAAGAGAGAGAGAGATAGAGAGAGAGAAACAGAGAAAGAGAGAGACAGAGAAAGAGAGAGAGAGACAGAGAAAGAGAGAGAGACAGAGAAAGAGAGATACAGAGAAAGAGAGAGACAGAGACAAAGAGAGAGACAGAGAAAGAGAGAGAGACAGAGAGAGATACAGAGAAAGAGAGAGACAGAGACAGAGAGTCCAGTTCATATTAACAAAGCTTTGATCAAAGTGACTTGGATGGACAGTAAGAAACTTCATGATAAACAAACGGGACAGAATGGTAAAGAAAATAATGTTTAGAGATTTTGGCTTTGAAATAATTGATGCCATTGGCAGTTTACTGTGCGTGAAACTAAAGACAATATTCACTGCAGATAAAGTACTGACAGTTAAGAAATAGGAAAAGGATATGTCAGCATTCAAACAAAATCCACCAAGCCACGTGTAGGGATGATCGAAATGGATATGAATATCAATAACGCTCAGCAAGAATTGTTGTCGCCGACTGGAAATTCAGCAGAAGAAAATAATGTTCTTGTGTGTGACTGTGTGCGCACAGCTTACAGATCTCTTTTCTCTACAAAATGCAGAAGGGAACCAATGTGAAACACCATACTTTCTACATTCATGGAATACAAAAAGCTGAAGAGACCACGTCGTAAAAATGGCGTTCGCGCTGAAGAGCTGCGATTAGAGTTTTGCATCGACAAAGTATTTGTAAACATTTCTCGAGAGAGCGCGCGCTGAGAACACAATCATCAACGTGTTTGTCCATCAGAGTCTGCTGACTGCACGTGCTACGCGTGCTTTCTGGCGATTCGTGCCGCTGCATGCTCAAGATGGCTTAGCAAAGACGACAATGGGCGAAGGTCAGCTTGATTCCACTAGAGAAGTGCTGTCAACAGAGACGAAACGCCAATCTATGAATACCTCCCAATAGTATGTTTGACGAAATACCCCGAGTAATCTAGAAGCAAACAAACGTAGGTTGGGCACGCGCTGTAGGGAAGTTTGGGTAATTCGCTTACCGTGGTCTGGATATAGACTTTTGTTTTCAGGCGTGTCATGTGTCGTTACTGAACAATGGTAACTCTGGATTCCTGATGGAAGTTGTAGTGCCGGCTGAAAGGGTTTGGCAACTACCAAAGGGTCAACACCGACGTAGGGATTACATGGAAGATATTACCACGAACATTCTGCATTAGATACTTGCCCTTCATTCCTGGCCAAGAAGATTGATGCTGGTATGAATGAGCATCATGTTGAGAAGACCTATATGCTGTCCCTTATCATTTATACTCAGTGTCATTTCATGTTTTCAACGAGGCAGTGTTTGATGTCTCGATACGCAGGTAACAGAGGTTGCGAGCTCTATGTCAATGTCTCGAGAAGCACGCTGTTTGGGATGGAATTGTGTAAAAGACAATTCCAAGTATCCCATGGCTATTTCATTTCTGTGAGGAAAAGTGCATGGCCTTAACTTCATTTTAAAAGTTTCTTTGGGATGTTTTATATTACTTACGGGTCACCCAAATTTACATAATAAATTGCACACACACCCTTTCGCTCTGTGTGTCTGTCTGTCTGTGTGTCTGTCTGTGTGTCTGTTTGTCTGTGTGTCTTTCTGTCTGTGTGTCTGTCTGTCTGTCTGTCTGCCTGCCTGCCTGCCTGCCTGCTTGCCTGTCTGTCTGTCTGTCTGTCTGTCTGTCTGTCTGTCTGTCTGTCTGTCTGTCTGTCTCATTCTTCCCCTTCTCTCTCTCTCACTTGCTCTCTCTCTCTTTCTCTCCCTTTCACTGTCTCTCCTTCACTCTCTCTGTCTCTGTTCTCTTTCTCTGTCTATCTCTATATGTGCCTGTCTGTCTGCACCTCTCTCTCTCTCTCTCTCTCCCCTCTCTCTCTCTCTCTCTCTCTCCCCCCCCTCTCTCTCTCTCTCTCTCTCTCTCTCTCTCCTCTCTCTCTCTTTCAACAAGTACTCCTACAAGGCCTCGCCCAAGAACTCTTGAAGCACCGGTGGCCGCTGTCGTGTTTGGAGGACAAACAGCTCTGCCTCACTACTCACTGCTCACAGCTCTAACATTACTCGGTTCAAGTCCAGTAGTTGGGACACCTGGGTCCTCTGTAACGATTGAGTCATTCTCGTCTTGACCACAAGTGGACGTGGGCCTGGAAGCCAAATGCATTTGACAAACAGTACAGGTCAACTGCCGTCGAAGTGACCACTCGAGAACAGAGGCCCACTGCAGGACCCAGTCGAAGACAAGAAGGGGAGTGCCTGGATAAGGAAGCTTTAGGCTTTGCGTGGCTGGGTCGTGGTGGACAGGTAAACACAGCAGGTAGAGGAGAAGCAAGGAGTAGTCTAGGGATCTAGCGGAATCTTTTTCCCCCCTTGGCAGTCAAGGCCAGATATAACTGGTCGTTGCTGGGGAGGCCGTTGC
>JAWQFJ010018831.1:20000-22500 GCA_034096865.1 Theodoxus fluviatilis
TGTAGGCCTACTATGCTGCATGCCACTTTGAAGTCTGTATTTTGTGAAGTTGTAAAGAGACGGGGAAGGAGAGAGAGAGAGAGAGAGAGAGAGAGAGAGAGAGGGGGGGGGGGAGAAGTGAGGAAAGAGAAAAGTGGGGAGAGAGAAAAAAGTGAGGAGAGAGAGAGAGAGAGAGAGAGAGAGAGAGAGAGAGAGAGAGAGAGAGAGAGAGGGGGGGGGGAGGAGTGAGGAAAGAGAAAAGTGGGGAGAGAGAAAAAAAGTGAGGAGAGAGAGAGAGAGAGAGAGAGAATGAGACCGAGAGAGAGAGAGAGCAAGTGAGCGAGAGAGAGAGAGAGCCAGAGAGAGAGAGAGAGAGAGAGAGAGAGAGAGAGAGAGAGAGAGAATGAGACCGAGAGAGCAAGCGAGAGCAAGAGAGAGAGAGAGGGAGAGAGAGACCGAGAGAGAGAAAGCAACAGAAAGAGAACAACAGAGAGAAAAAAGAAAAAGATCTTAAAAAAGATAGAGAGAAAAGGCAACAGAGAAAAAGAGAGTGAAAAAGCAACAGAGAGAAAGTATGAGAGAGAGAGAGAAATAAAGAGAGAAACCGAAAGATATAGTAAAAGAGAGACAGAGGGAGATGTACTCGAATAATGACAGATAAATGAACTTACACAAGTGTTCTTGAAAACTTGCGTGCAAACGCAGCCAGACAAAAGCAGAAACACAAATCCGCTATGAAAATCGAGGTAGGGAAGAGTTGTGCTGGGGCGGAGACCGGCATATTGTAACCAAGGATAGCAGGGAAGGGAGGAATGCTCGTGTCGCAGTTGGGTTTGAGTGGCAAAATAAACTCACTGACCCCCAAAGGGCGAATTCCACGGGACACGCCTAATTTAGAACCAGCCTCGCTATGTTATCGATGTGGATATTATTTCACACAGAGCATACGTTTCGTTCAAGCTCATCGCAAATGTAATGAAGATCAAAACTGAAGGAACGACAACACTTCAACTCTACCCACAAGTGAGTGGTTTCCTTTTTTGTTTGTGAGACAAGTATAGATCTGTAGCCATTATACCCACAACGTGTTTTCCCGCCAAAAACAATATTGACACACGACCAGGATCAACACTGACCACGAGGCGTGAACATTAGCGGAGCTAAGTCTACATTCCAAAAATCACACAGAGCAGATCGAGGCAGCAGTGCACACGGCCCTGGGGCTTCCAGGCGATTCTTGTGGTGGCAGAGAAAGCAGGAGAGAGTGAGGGGGGAAACTAAACCGTCTGCAACGAGTTCAAACAGTGCGGCACGTCTAGTTCTTATGAAGGGCAAGCGCGATCACGTGACACCCCTCCTGAAACATCTACACTGGCTTCCCGTTAATTTCCGCTGCCAGTACAAAATTGCTGTTTTGGCGTACCGTCATTTTGATTCAACCCTTCCGGCATATCTTTCGGCCTCCCTTTGTACCTATCACCCTTCCCGTTCTCTCCGCTCATCAAGTGAAAAGCTTCTGAAAATTCCAAAGCGTAGTACCAAGTCTTTCGGAGAGCGTAGGTTCAGTTTCATTGCCCCTAGTGTCTGGAATTCCCTGCCGGCTGGCCTACGTGATGCACCAACTATGTCCATTTTTAAATCTCAGTTAAAACCCCGTATGTTTCGTCTTGATTTTCTGTAACCTCCTAGTTGTTGTTTTTTCAAGTCCTGGTATGATAGTCGTACTAGTGTTGTGCTATGTAGTATGATTGACGAGTAACTGCGTGTAAATGTGGCTATGCCCGCGCATTTATTTCTTGCAAGAAATGCGCGTTATAAATGTTATTTATTATTATTATTATTATTATTATTATTATTATTATTATTATTATTATTATTATTATTATTATTATTATTATTATTATTATTATCAGCGTCGGCCGTGCCAACAATGGTCAGTGTCCAAATCCTTCTGTCCACTGCCACGACGAAGAACATGGTTACGTTGAGACGTGCGAAGGGAAAGAAAGCCACGATGTGTAGCGTTGGTGAGAGTTGACGTTCTTGTTCAGTAAGGACCTCATCATGCATGCATGAGAACTTACAGGTGCGTGTCCTCCTGTGGGTTTGGGGGGGATAATAGACACACCACGTCTCCCTGCGAGATTCGTAAGAGACAATTAAAGGTCTAGGGAAATTCTATCTTGACTTGCACTTGCTGTAAACAGTTTAATCTATTTCGTGATGAATTGCTTTGCATAGCCCATTGAGGCTGACAAGCCGTAAAACTCCATCCATAACATTCCATTACAGATGCATTTAGAGAAGGGGGGAATGAATGAATGGATGAATGAAGTCTTACGGGAGATCGTTCTGGTAAACCGCAGATCGTACCAGAATGACAGCTGATTAGTATATTTATACTAGGTGAGGCCATTTATCACGGAACTTTGTAGAGCTGGTTTGACAGAGAATATCGCTTCTTAATAATCGCGTAGGGACACAGGATGTTTTTTTTTTACACACACCCCCACCCCGTAGG
>JAWQFJ010018831.1:35000-39750 GCA_034096865.1 Theodoxus fluviatilis
CCGAAAGGTCAGCGCGCTTGATATGCGGTCGCTTGCGGCTGGAAGGTGCGGCGTTCGAAACCGCGCGGATCATAAAGTTGCATCCCTGAGCAAAGTTCCTTATCCACAGTGCTTCTCACCACCCAGGAGTAAAACGAATACTTGTGAGTACGGGGCTGGGAAATTGTAAAACCTAACACTGACGCGTTTATTCGCAGCCTGGTTTCATGCTCCCCAGGGAGTTGAGATGGTGTTGGAGTGCAGCCTGGTTGCATGCTCCCCAGGGAGTTGAGATGGTGTTGGAGTGCAGCCTGGTTGCATGCTCCCCAGGGAGTTGAGATGGTGTTGGAGTGATGAAGAGCGCAGCCCAATGACCAGGGGGTAAAAGTATGCGGTTTGAGCACTCATCAGTAGGTGGAAAGTCGCTATATGAAAAGGGCACCTTCACCTTTAGCTAGATGTTCACGTATATCAAATATTCCACTTCTGTCCATTAAGCCTGTTTTAATTGACAAATAAATCTTGGCTACTATTCACCAAGTCTGGGCAAATTACTTATTGGCAAACATTCGGCAAACATTCGGCAACTATTGCGCCAAATCTTGGCAATTTGTTTGCTTTCTTAATAGCTTGACCAAACCAAGCCACGATATTGCAAACAAAGGACATTTGCAATACGGCATCGATCGGCACCATGCCCATACCGTAAGTGTGCAATTACTGTAAATGTAAACGAAGCGACATATTTTTCCCGCCATTGTGCTCTGAGGGGATCTCACGAATATCTCGCGCCAATAGCTTTTGGCATTACCTATCGAGCTAATATCCCATGTCTTGACAAATATTTGCCAACGTTTGGCGAAAAACAAGAAGTGGAACATTTAACCAAATATTCAGCGAACATATCCCAAGACCCGGGTAATTTTGACCGAATACTTGGCCAGTATTTGCCAAGACTTGGCAAACACCACTTAAGAACCGGCTTTACGTCGGACGGGATGCAGAGGAAAAGGTCGAAGAAAGTTGTTTGCTGCATTGTACAAACCCAGATTTCGATCAAGTTGGTAAATGAAGAGGTTACTTTCTATGATAACGGAACTGAAGATACTACAGTTACTGTTTCAGAAGTGCAATGTTTAGGAAAGAGGAATGTCTGGGATGCCACATGACCATTTAGTTGGTGGGGAAGCTGGGGCTACATGTATGATCGCAGCATGAACCACATTTCTGGGCTGCTTAAACTTCAACATCAAACTGACATCAGAGCGCTCAGTCAAAGGCTTTGTAGTGCTGTCTCGAACCATGTCTTCAGTCACTTATTGAAGTAAAAGTAACGGTGCCTGCTTTCATGTTGTAGCTTAACTTATATAACTTGTAAAGCCCATTAATGTGTAAAAGTAAAGGTAAAGATGCTCTTTTTTATATTGCGACTTTCTACCTATCCATGGATGCTCAAACCGCACGCTTTTACCCCCTGGTCATTGGGATGCGCTTTTTATCACTCCAACACCATCTCAACTCCAGGAGGAGCATGTACTAGGCTGCGGATTAACGTGCCAAAGCTATCTTTCACAATATCCCAGCTCAACCCTCACAGGTAGCCGTTTTACTCCTGGGTGGGGAGAAGCAATGCGAGTGAAGCACCTTGCTCAAGGATGCAGCTCTAGTATCCAAGCGACTGCAGGTCAAGCGCGGCAACCACTTGACCACACGCTTTCTGGACGGCAGAAGGTGGAGTATAACATGACAACGGTAGCTTTCCCGCCACCACACTGGGACAATGAAATCGACAACGACGCCAAGGACGGCAGCAGCGTTGAGGACAACAGCACCAAATTAAAAACAGCAGTAAATGCGACACCACACAACAGAGCATGCGGCTCAAGGATCGGGCTCTACAGCCACAGAGTACGCTGCCGCTCAACCCCGGACTGACCAAACCTGGCGCACACTCCATGGTCTCACGAGACTGACGGATGCCAACAACAACCAATAGAATAGATGGTATTCATTGCGGATCAATAAGCGAGCACGGACAAATCTATTTTAGAGATAGAATTATTGTCCCTGACAAAATAATAAAAACTTCAGCTATCTTTTGAGTAACATAATGAATCAATGAATGCTTTACGACATTTCGGCCTCTGTACGCTGTGTAAAACCATTGGCCACGATAATCACTATAACTGGTTAGAGTTAAAGCAAATGAAGTCACGACTTTCTTAGTTATTCACTTTTTACGAATCGTGTAGAGAGACGCGGTGGGTCTTTTCTTTTTCCCAAACCTCAGGATATAAATTATGTGGGTAAAATTATTTATTTTTTTACAGAAATTGGTATTTGTGCCTCTCGCAAATGATATTCGCTACTTCATTTGTCCAGTTGCTTCACATTTTCACTCGCAACTTCCCTCCCACAGGTTTCCAACATCCGGTCCCATTTGACGGCGGAAGAGATCTCCAAGCTGAGACGACAGGAAGCCGAGGGGACTCTCCGTCCCAGAATCCCTTCAGTCCACGTCAGCGCAGCGCTAAAAATAGCAGCAGCGGCTCGCCGTCTGAAGATTTCCTCGGGGACTCCACGAGCGATCAGCGCGATGCCACAGGGCGCCATCTCGCGGGCAGGCAAACTAGGGGCAGGCAACCCTCCTCCCCCTACTGCCCCTGCCCGACTCAAGCGGAGTAACTCTGTCACGGGAGTCTTCATTGACGCCCCTGACCCTGACCCAGAGCGGATCCGACGTCGTGGGTCAGTAGACGTCATGACCTTGAACTTGTCTCCGCCCCCAGGTGAGAACAATGGCCTTATTTAGTTTTCTATCTAAAAATATAATATATTATAATCTATTCTGATCTGATCTAATATATTCTGATCTGATCTGATCTAATCTAATCTAATCTAATCTAATCTAATCTAATCTAATCTAATCTAATCTAATCTAATCTAATCTAATCTAATCTAATCTAATCTATTCATTCGGGCGGGTGGACGGGTGTGCGGTCTGTCGGGCGGTCTTTGCACTGGTTGTACATATGTATGACAAAGTAGTGTAGTACTTAACTTCTGTGAGGAGATATGTGAATACGTGTATTGATAAAACTACCAAGAAAACAACGCAAAGTTCTTCAGATGATGGCTGCCAGAAAACCTTTGACAAAGAAGGAAAGGAAAAGCTTTTCTAAGAAGAATACATCTAGTCCAATCCCAGTCCACCTCAAAGTATCAACGTTTCAAAGGAACAGAAAGTATCGACCAAGTAAATCTAGAACTTACGAGCTTTTCTCCATACAATGGGCGAGGGTGATATCTTATTTTTTGAGGAAACGAAATGAAAGCAAATATTATCAAAGACAATATATAGCTCAGTTTGGTGCCAACAAAACGGTTGCATGTCGCAAGTACATCTTTCACTTTTCTGATTCTTCATGTCTGTCTACGATAGCATCAGTTCGTCTTTAAAGATGATCGTTTGCACCAGGATCATTTGGGCCTCTTTTCTTCTTTTTCTGTGTGACACTTTCAAGCCAATTCCAATCAGGCTCCCCGTAGAGCCCCGAGAATTTCAAAAAATGTACATTGCCAGCTTGCTGTGACCCTTCACACACGTCATCTACTCATCTTGCTGGTAGCAATTGGCTGATATTGTACCTATTACTGGATTTCACACTTTTCCCAAACCTCAAAAGATTAGAAATATGATAAAAATTAGAATATCACGCAAGAATTATTCATTTTACTACAATACTTTGTCACCTTATTCATGTAACTTCCTCTCCAGCAGGAAGCAATGGACTACGGCCGGTGACTGTGACGGGACTTCCGGTTACTTCAAAGAGCCCCGCAGCAAGTGTCCAGGGTGGTCTGGTGCACACGCATGCGCCTTTCTCCTCTCACACGGCCTCCAGGCAGGAAGGTCAGTATGGAAGCAAAGACCTTAGTGCAAGGAAACAGTGTGGCCTTGGAAGACATTAGCTAAAGATGATTATGATATGCTATCCTCTTTTCTTTCTCCTTTTTTTCCTTCAAATTTCATCGACAGCAAGGGAATACAATCGGGTTTTAAAGAAAAAGACTAAAGAACGTTCATCTTTCAATCACTTTGGAATGTACTAATTCCATTCAGCACATACTATGTACGTAATTAATTTTCCACAGAGAGGAAAGAAAATGGTGCAAGGAGGATTTTAATGGAGGTTTTGACATGTGAACAGTATATCGAAGTAAGGATCAACCTGGGCGCGTTCAAGACAGACGATACGGAGCTGTACGTGAGCGAGGCGCAACCCAATCAGTGAGCGAGAGTGGCAAAACAGCCAGTCAGTGAGCGAGAGTGGCAAAACAGCCAATCAGTAAGCGAGAGTGACAGAACAGCCAATCTGTGAGCGAGAGTGACAAAACCGTCAATCTGTGAGCAAGAGTGACAGAACAACCAAGCAGTGAGCGAGAGTGACAGAACAACCAATCATTGAGCGAGAGTGACAAAACAGCCAGTCAGTGAGCGAGAGTGACAGAACAGTCAATCTGTGAGAGAGAGTGACAAAACAACCAAGCAGTCAGCGAGAGTGACAAAACAGCCAGTCAGTGAGCGAGAGTGACAAAACAGTCAATCTGTGAGCGAGAGTGACAAAACAACCAAGTAGTGAGCGAGAGTGCCAAAACAACCAGTCAGTGAGCGAGAGTGAGTGACAAAACAGCCAGTCAGTGAGCGAGAGTGACAAAACAGCCAGTCAGTGAGCGAGAGTGACAAAACAGCCAATCAGTGAGCGAGAGT
>JAWQFJ010018833.1:0-15000 GCA_034096865.1 Theodoxus fluviatilis
GACACACACCGACAAACAGACACACACAGAAAGACAGTCACACACAGACAGACAGACACACATCGACAAACAGACACACACAGACAGACACACATACACACATGTGAACATGACACACCATAGGCACACAGAACAGAACACACAATTACAGCACCAGCCACACAGAACATTTTTCATCACTTTATCTCTCCTCTGTTGTCTTTTAAAGATCTGTTACATAAATGTCACTGGTGTGAGTACGCGCGCGTGTGCGCGAGTGTTTGTTGAAGTCGACTCTGCTGTGGACATACAGAAGCCGAGATGCAATTCTTGACCAGTCTGCATCGAAAGATTGCTGCTATCGTTCCCATCGTCCAGCACTGCGCACAGCAAGTGACGTACGAAGAAAAAACTACGTCAAACCTGTTTTCAACCGGGGGGGGGGTAAACAAGATTACTTTCCTTGCACCAGCCAGGATTGAAGAAAATGTCTCACCGCCAAAGAGCATCCACCTCCTTGACATGCAGATGGCGCGATGCCACTGTCCACAGACACAAAGTTACAGCCATCTGTGTGTTTCCTTTTCGCTGTAGGATTTCTGGTGTCATTCGACAAAAAGTTACAGTATGTATTCTGAACTTTTCAAGTTGCACCAAAGAGCAATGCACAGCGAATTCAGCACGTTTCCAAGTGACAAGCACTCTGTTTGAGAGCGTGCGCCAAGGATCAGTCCAAAGGTCACAGCTGTTCCTAATACCCAACAATGATTTGCAACTTCGGTCTCAGGCCTCTTATTGACAAGTAGTCAAAGGTCATACCCACAGAACAGTTGAGAGTTCTTTTGCCATGATACGAATGAAATAAAGAAACGCATATGAAGTAACTGAAATCAAGTACGTGGGAACTAAAATTATATAAATCTTCAACGATTTGCTGCCTCTGTCAAAATTGACCGAGACGTGCCATACGATGGACCAGGGGCCTCGAACATGAGTGGTTTGAAAATGTGATTGCATGGCACTCGATTTTAAACAGTGTTGCTGTTCCTTTGTAATGCTCGTGCAATCACAAATTCATATGTATTAACTGACAAAAATATCCTCTCCTTACCACTGAGCTCCCCAAGTTTATTTCTTTGCGTTTTCTGACAGTCTTGTAATCGCGCTTGATGCAAACGCCGCACTTTCACAAGTTTGTATGCACAAAAATGTGTGTTTTTTTTTTGTTAGCCCAAGAATGCAGTAAACCCGACGGAGTTGCGTCCCTTGAATCTTTGACCGATCGCGGAGGTCCAGCATATTGCGAATCTACAATTGCCACCTCATCAAATACGAGTACAGTTTTGTGGTTGTAGTGCTGATGGCTTGTTGTCGTTGTTTTGATGATGTTTGTTGTATTTGTTGCTTTGGTGATAGTGATGGTTGCGACGATGGTGATAGTGGTCTTCGATTTTTGTTAGTTGTTGACTTGTGGTAGTGTATAGGTTCAGACATGCAGCGAGTATAATATGAATGAAGGAAACCATTGTAGATAAAGTGATTGTTACGAAAAGTTCGACTTGGCTGGTTTCTAAATAAGGGTCTAGAGGAATATGCACTCACACAGTCAAACTCGTAACACTATCTCACACATTCGTTCTATCAAAGATGGAACACTACAGAAAGACGGACAGGACAAAGGTAAAAATCAAATCACTTTAATTTCACCTAGCAACAACAAACAAGAATAATTAAAAGTTAGTAAGGGTAATTGATATGCAATAATTCAATTCACTGAACAGCTACGATATGGAGTAACTAGTTGTGGCTCGCCAACCCAAAACAAGAATGTACTTAACTTAATCGTCGGTTGTCTGACGTGAACACGTGGTAATCCTAGAGCGAGGTGGCCAATTCGTGTTCACGTTAATTAAGCTCACTTACATAAAGGATCCTACCCTTGGGACGACTGTAGCAGCGGCTTTAGGAATGCAGGTGAGGGAGAGAGAGGGGGGGGGGAGGGGAGAAAAGGGAGTAGGGGGTCAACAGAAGCACACAAGACGAAACGTGAGGTTTGCTTTGACGGAGTGCAGCAGAGAGAGAGACGCCTCGCCGCCTCAGACACAGGCGAGCGCGATGACTTGGCTCAATCCTGCAGGTAGATGCTTGCACCTGTGGGCACGGCGTGGAGTGAGGAAAGACGCTTGGTAGTTTCGGGCGCCGTGGAGAACGACGACTCGACCCTGAGGCAGACGCTTTTCACTTCAGACAGTGTGGAGCAGAGAAACGATTGATAATTTCAGACAGCGTGGTGCAGAGATGAACTGTGTGTGTGTGTGTGTGTGTGTGTGTGTGTGTGTGTGAGTGTGTGTGTGTGTGAGTGTGTGTGTGTGTGTGTGTGTGAGTGATCTCGTCACAATGATGTTATCGACTTGTCCGAGTCATTAATATTTTGGCACATTCTATAAACACAACAGTCAACAGGTATTTTTACATTTCTTACATTCGTGTGTGCCTTTCTTTGGCTTTCATATTTGACTGAAGGAGAGCAGTTTGTGTGGTAGTCGAGATTACAGCCCGACCAACAGTTGAGAGTAAATAGAGAAAGAATCTCAAACAGTGTGCAGCTTGATGTGTTTTTCATTCAATGTTGATTTTAAGAAATTCTCATTCCCAATCTTACTGATATTATGTCTTAAAATCCCCCCCCCCCCCTCCCCGCGAATACTCCTTGATTGTTAGGATTGATGTAGCGTTTCATCTAGATTGCTTTAACTGCTGACTGTGACCTGTGCTTTGCACGCTGTTGTGGTGACTGGACATATTGCTGCAACAAGAGTTTTCCTTGCAAATGTTCATCAACGAGTCTCCGGATTGTTGAACATTATGCCGTTTTCGTTATGAGAGGGTGTCCCGTCGGATTCCAGTACAATCCAAGAGGCAGCATGCATTCTCAATGTGGATCGTGATGACACAGGACCAACTGCATCTTGCAATTGGAGATCAGACTGTTTTCTTCAACACACGCATCCTGTAAGCTCTGCATTTCTCTAAAACAATACTCACTCCTTCAGTCAAAGCGTTCTCAAGAGACGCTTACGTCCAGCGGCTGCTGGGCCTGATGTGCAATAATCTCACACACTAAATTTACGTTGGCTTTATTGTGCAGTCGTTACCCCCTCTCACCTGCTTCGACCCCCACCCCCCACCCCCCACTCCACCCCGACCCCTTTCTCCGTTTCAGTATACGGCGTATCATTGATGTCTTGAATTATTCAGTGCTGGTGTTGGAATTTCCGTGAACGGCTTTGCTGCCACTGCTTGGATGGATGAAAACCGGCACAAGTGACAAAGCTACACTCTCGCTCGAGATTCTAAACCGAATTTCCTCATCTCTTACTTAGCAATCATTTCTAACAGTTACAAGAATCCAATTCAGAATCTCTAATTTCGCACACATTACACTTCGCGATTTGTTATTGAGAACTAGCTTTTTATATTTCTATATTTCTGCACAACTCGTTTAATGTTGCACAACATGCTTAATGTTCTGTGCTCTAGTCAACCTCTACCAAATTTTTGTTGGAATTTCGAGCAAAGTGAACGTGGCGTTAAAGAGACATGACTGATAGAAAGACGGAATGAATAACAGGAGCGTGCCACGGCTCGACGCTGGCCATAGACCTCATCAAGCAGAGCTACTTCATCACGTCAGATTTCGACCTCCCTGTGGATTGGGAGTAAGTATGGGCGCACCGCGTCACCTTTTACGATTCGTACGAGGTAAAATAACCAGGGAAGTTGACACTTACTTTGCTCGTAATCTAACCAGCTCTGGTGATTTTCGTGATCTTACGTAGTCTAAAAAGACTGGTGGGCCATAACATTTCAATTTAACTCATCCAGAAGTCTCAAGAGAAGAGTCACCGTGGCAAACTCTTCAACCGCTGTTGGAAAGCCACTCTGCTGTGAAGTCAGAAAATTAACGCCATGAATATTTAAGAAAACTCCTTATTCAAAGCTGGACACCCTGACAGAAAAAAAAACGCTTTCGTACCTCAGGCAGGGAATGAACCTGCGACTTCCTGATGAGCGGTCGAGTGCCCTGAGAGGCCAGAAAATCAACGCCATGAATAATTAAGAACTGTCTACACATTTATGTTCATCGACAGTGTGAGCAACCGGCTATCTTCGACGTTTTCAGTATTCTTCGGTCAAGTGGGCCCCCTCTTTAAAACAGAGCGTGGTTTGCAGGGTTTCTACGAATGTTTATGAGAAGACATTAGAGAAGCTAGTAAGGAAGAGAACGAGAACAAAATGAAAAAAAGAAGAAGAAAAAGAAAGAAAAGAGATGAAGGAGGAGGAGGAGATATAGACGGAGAAGAAGAAGACGGAGAAGAAGGAGCAGAAAGAGGAGAAGCAGAAAGAGGAGGAGAAGAAGGAGCAGAAAGAGGAGGAGAAGAAGGAGCAGAAAGGGGAGGAGAAAAAGGAGCAGAAAGAGGAGGAGAAGAAGGAGCAGAAAGAGGAGGAGAAGAAGCAGAAAGAGGAGGAGAAGAAGGAGCAGAAAGAGGAGGAGAAGAAGGAGCAGAAAGAAGAGGAGAAGAAGGAGCAGAAAGAGGAGGAGAAGAAGGAGCAGAAAGAGGAGGAGAAGAAGACGCAGAAAGAGGAGGAGAAGAAGGAGCAGAAAGAGGAGGAGAAGAAGAAGCAGAAAGAGGAGAAGAAGGAGCAGAAAGAGGAGGAGAAGAAGGAGCAGAAAGAGGAGGAGAAGAAGAAGCAGAAAGAGGAGGAGAAGAAGGAGCAGAAAGAGGAGGAGAAGAAGGAGCAGAAAGAGGAGGAGAAGAAGGAGCAGAAAGAGGAGGAGAAGAAGGAGCAGAAAGAGGAGGAGAAGAAGGAGCAGAAAGATAAGAAAGAGGGGAAGAAGAAAAAGGAGGAGATGGAGAAGAAGAAGACACTCTAGTCCATTCGGGCTCCTAGTGCTAAAATCAGTGAAAAGGAGATCGCTGCTCGACTTTCAGCACTGTCAACTATGCAGAAAAGAGTTGCCTCCCTTGTCACATCAGACCTAAGTTGCCAAATGGCAGTAGGTCGTTCAAGTTATCGAGCGCTTGGCGAGCGCTTGGCGAGCGCTTGGCGAGCTCAAATTGTCACTCTTGAACGACAAAAAAAAAACGAGCACTAACCGAGATGACTTCCGCGATGCATTTACATCGTCGCTGAGTGGGCTTCTCAACCAACTGAGCGAACCAGCAGCTGAAAACTGGTCGTTCCTTGAGGTAGCTGATAGAATGTATCGTGTTGCAGTTGTGCATCAAGGCTCTGCACCGCAAGATTAGAAAATTATGTCGAAACGACAGTGCGGACATGCAGCGTAAGCAAGAATTTCTCGACACTTACATCAAGGGAGTTACCTCCCTTCAAACGTTTTAGAAGTCTTTCGTGGACATTTTTGCTCATATCTTGCCAGGTAATTGGTTCAGAGCAGTTTCGAAAAAGAAAATTACAACATCTATCTAACTTCTTGTAACTTCTGGCATAGGTTGGGTGTTAATCATAGATCGAAAAGTGTGCCACTGCGTATATACTATATGGTTACCTCCTTTCCCCAAAAGCAGCCATTTCGGACCTAAATTCGCAGCCCCCGATCCGCGGGGGGCTATCAAGGGTCGAGCGCTATCGATCTCGAGCGCTATCTATCGCTAGGTCTCTTGAACGACCTACTCGTTTCACGCAGTCAGGCTCCGGATATGCCAGTGATGTTGGTGTGCAATGAAACATTTGTGTCTATGATGAAAATGACTTTAACAAATATATAGTTAAAAAATCAATCGAAACAGAGTTGTGTGCTCCTGTGTTTATTAGGCGCGTGATTGCGTTTGCGATTGGTAGAATGGAGATATGACTTTCCTCTTTCGACAGGCCGAATCAGAGTATTCAGAACAAACACACACACACTCACACACACACACACACACACACACACACACACACACACACACACACACACACACACACACACACACACACACACACACACACACACACACACACACAAACGGCATTGCAAGCATACTGAAGTGAAGTTGTGATGTTCATTTACACTTAATGTTACTTTGGTGGAAAATGAAACAATTTTTGCTGGCATAATCGACTCAAGATCACCCCTCAGTTAAGATCAGTCTTGTCTGTCCTCGAAAACAGGAGGAGATTAGATAACAACTCAACTGACCCCCATCTGCTATGCAGCGGGTATTTATATCTTTTAAAAACCCACAAAGACACCAAAGCAATGTGGTACCCTGCTATCGCAGCGCCAGATGAAGCATTGTGGTAGCACGGGTGGGGTGTGACATGCCTCGAGCAGGCAGGGAGAATAGAGACCTTGTACTTGTCTCTCTCCCTTCACTCCTTCCAAGGGGTCAGCAGACAATAAGGCATGGTATCACATTTCTCCGTCTTTATTCATAGTAACAGTGCAGTACATGGCCACCGCCTGCTGGGCTGACCTCTCCATCACCTCTCTGTGGCGTCTCTACTGCTCTGGCTTTAAATAGCCACTACGTGGACCTCAGCGAGAGCAGATGAAATTTCTAACTACAAATTTGGACCCGTGGTTCCCAGTGGAGGCAAAATTGTGCTGACACAACAGCTTTTAACGACTGTTTGAGTATTAAATTAACAGTCCCATATAACAAACTTCAATCCGTTGGAAATGCGCCAATGAATGAATTCCAAAAGTGATTCGTACACAAATGAATGGCCAGTGAAGTATCCAAAGCGCCAATAAAATAATGTACTTATTCACCGTTTTCTTTTAATATTGCCGTTTACAACTCATGGAGTGCAGGTTACCATATATGGAATGATTGAAAAGGATAAACACTAGGTTTATATTCAATATTACAAACAATACATGGTACATTAGATGAATAAATAGTAAACTTTGGTGTGCTAACACGCACCCAAAGACTGAGATAGTGTCAGATGTGGAAGTGAGTCCACATGAACATCATATATCTCTAAGGCAGCAACAGAGCGTGAGAGAAACACGCCTTCTCACGTATCTCTGCAGTTACAATCAACTCACACGAGTATGGGAACAGATGAGAGGCAGCGCGTTGAACTACAGTGGTCTGGACAAGTCTCTATGTCCTATTCTCACCCTCTTACAACACGATCTGTGACACATGAATAACATCGGAAGTGTTGTAAATGCTAAGGATCTTTGCGTCGTGTGAAAACGAAAACATTGTTAGATTAAGTGTCGTGTCGTGCATTTTCTAACGGCCGCAACGAGAAAATTCTGCTTCTATTACCCAATATGGCCTGAGGAAACGACAGTACCAATCTCATTTTCTTACTCCCTGCACTCAAAACATCACAGACACACAAAATACCCCCACGTGGTTTGAATGTCTTTGGCGAAAATTTCCGGTTTGTCTGCTGTCTGTCTACGATTTCTGACAAACTGCAACACACAGATGCAAGTTTACATGCATTTCCTCGGCAGTTTTACAATGTGAATGTGTGTGAATTAGCGTTTATCGCACTGCATATGATTACTTTTAATTTGCATCATTTTCTGAAGAGGTAGTTTCGAAACCAGATGAAATTCAATGACACCTATTTTGAGAATGGTTGCCGACGTTAGAATCTAGTCAGACAGTCGAATGCGGTCGTTAGAATAGTGACAGACGAGTGTTGGCAGGTTTCGCGGTTTTCAGCATCAGGCTATGCCAGTGACGTTGGTGTGCAATACTATCTTTTCTGTTCATTATGAGATGAAACATGTTGCTAATGATGGCAATTACTTTAAAAGTATATAGTAAAGTATCATTTAAAGCACAATTATGTGCTCCTGTGTTTTTTAGGTGTGTGATTGCGTTGCGGTCTTTAGAATGTACACAGACGTTACTTCACTTTTTCGACAGACCGAGTTCGAATATTAAGAACAAAAACAAAACAAAACAAAACAAAACAAAAAAGCATTGAAATCACGTTGAACTAAAGTTGTGATGTTGATTAAATGATTAATTTCAGCGAGATGGAGAATAAAACTATTTTTGCTGGCTATTTTGAGAATGGTTGCTAATGTTGGAATGTAATCAGACCACAGTTTGCGTTTGTTAGAGACAGACGACTGTTTCGGTCGTGTAAATGGAGAAATACTTTTAAATGTGTGCACTTCAATAGGGTGAAGCAGGCTGGTTCCCGAGTTCCAGTCACTGAAAAGTTTGACTCTATTTCAATGGTTATGCAAAACTTGTCATTGGCTGCGCTTCCACTGAGTCCTGTTTTGGGGAGTGGCCCACAAAATAAAACACAAGATATGTAGTGCTTTATTGATGTTTTATAGTAACTGATACGTGTGTTCTGGACGTTGAGTGCATTGTGTGTAAGCCCTGCAGAGTTCTTGTGTAGTATGTTTCTTTTTATTTATTTTACAGAGTTAGTAAAAAGGAAGTGGTGTTGAGCACGTTTCAACAAATGAGCACATATTCTTTCATTTCGAAAATGGAAATTGTACACAAACTCAATAAAATTGTAACTCAGCGTCTCCCGGATTTTAGTGGGTAGGGTTATGTTTTCAGTCATATGAATTCAAATAACAAAACCCATGTTCAGTTTTATATTGCACTGTGCAAGCCAGTAATGATACTACCTTTAGAAAGCAGTGAGTGCAGTATTTTGTTCATAGTTTACACTTCACACAATGTTTTATGTGGTATTCACTAAAACGGCAACGCGTGGTGAAAAATGCGTAAACAGATTTAGATTCCCAAGATTTGTTATTTGCATATTCTCTATGTGTGTGTTTACTTAGGTTTCAACCTAACTTGCTACGCATTCATGTTGACATCTTTTGTCACACCTGGCTGCAAAAAAGGATTATTTTCGGTTTGACCCTTTTCCATTGTCCGGAAGGGTCAGTAGTTCACCTTCAAATCGTGCAAAATATGACCTGTCTTCACGTATGTTTTGTTTTTGCTTTTTATGTTAAGGAAGTGTGGAATCTGTTCATAAAGTAATTTGAAAGAAATGTGTTTTAGATTCTGGAGTTTTGTACTTGAAAATGGAAGTCTGACATTTAAAACTGAAATCTGCCTGAACTAATCATTCCCGATCATTTTGACCTTGACACGCTTTGAGACAGAGGCAGAGTTTTCTTCTTAGACAACACTTGAGCGTGTCAGTCCTCGGGCATTTGTCAGCGTTCATCTCTTTTTGGCACCTGGAAGTCAAAATTAAAGTTACTGCTCTGACATGTTTTCATTTTGCTTCAGACACGCTCCATGGAGAGGAGTACTTCCCAAAAGTAGCATATTGACCAATGCAGTCAGGTCTTGGTTCTGTGTCTGTACTGTGTGCAGGGACGATCTGTGAAATTTGTATGATAGGAAATTTGCGTTAGAAAAGTTGCATGCTGGTTATAAGTTATAAGTTCAAACAACATAGATTAACTGATTAACTATAGTACCGAAACGTTATGTAATTGTCTACTGTATCGACAAGTCTGGGTGTTTCTGGTCAGTCTTGCACTTGAAACTGGAAAGATGGTGAAATCATGTGTGTGCATGTGAAGTGTTTTACACCAGAAGCGCCAAGCAAAAGGTACTAAAGACCTAATAAACAACACTGTTACCACGACAAAGCCAATTACCAATATTTTTAATTGAAACTTTTTCTTCAGATAGTACATGAACAATCTGGACGAAAAACCAGTCGTGTAAGCAAAAAATACTTCTAAAATTGACTTTCATGTTTAAAATGTAAATGCAAATTTTGCATCCTGACAACAGTTTCCGTACAAGCACAATCAGCAGCGAAAACCACACAAAGTGACAGAGAACGAAGCAAACTGAAATTCACGAGACAAAATACAGGCCTGTGAAGAGATCCGTTTAGCACGCATATTCATGCCAAATCAACCCCACTGGGCACTGCAGCTGTACACAAAACCTCAACATTAAACCACTCAATCATTTTCCAGATCCCAATACATGTAATGGTCGCTTATTCAATCAAGCACACAAAATGTACGGACCGGACGTTTCCATACAAGCAACTTACGACTCTCCAGTGGGTAGCCCTCAGCGACTCAACAACAAAGACTAAGTCCCTCCACATTCTTTTCGTCCACAAGGACACTCAAGCATGCACGGACAAAACGCATTCTGTCATGATGCAAACGTAGCAAAAATCTCAAACGTATTAAATTGGCAGTGTCAGTAATCATACGACATGTTAAGCTCTGGAATGAAGCTCCGAAATAAGATAAAGCTCTGCTTTCGTGATGAGTGCAAGGGAGGAAGAGGGAACAGTGTACAGGTTGCGATTCCATGAGTGAGAAAGTAGGGAAGGGGTGGGAAAGGAGTGAAAGGTGGGAAAGGAGTGAAGGGTGGGAAAGGAGTGAAGGGTGGGAAAGGAGTGAAAGGTGGGAAAGGAGTGAAGGGTGGGAAAGAGGTGGAGGGATGATAACATAACAGAATCAGGGGACCATGAAAAAAAAGGAAAAAGATAAGAAAATGGTTTTTGCAAGAGAAGGGAGACTTTACATCAAAATCTATCAAAGGCATTGTAAACAAAAATGCTGACTCTGAGTAAAAACAATATTCATGGGAATATAGTTGAAAACTCATCCTCCACACCCTCCAAAACACAAGCCCACTTGAATAAAAAAATACAGACAAGGGGACATCACCTGTCCACTCTGAGTGACAACCTCTCACCACAAGGACAATACACGAAATCTCCTCTTTACAGAAGACTCTAACTCACGCCAGAAAAGCATTCTGGTGATCGCATTGTGAATGCTGAACAGACAAACAGCAGATACCACACGACAAGCAGTAAAACCAGACTGGTGCTAATGCACCTCATACACAAACAATCTTGACATCCACGTACAGCCATAACCACAGTGAAGGAACGCTGTCAAGCACCGATGTATGAGAAGCCCTGGGGATTCCTGGAGAGCTATACCTAGGGAGTCGACGGTGGAACTGCTTTTTATCAATCAAAAGCACCTCGTCTACTGACAGTGACAGGAAACACTCAACAAGTGGCCTATGCTCACTTTATATGCGAGTCTCTTCCCATGTACAGGGCAGTGACTTTAATGAAGTCAAGCTCCTTTCGCACAACACAACATATTCAACAGTAACATCACAGCGAATCAGCATTCAAAACAATTAGATGAACAACAGTGACATCACAGCCAAGCTGCCTTTCCCCTGCACTCACGCACTCAACGATGGCATGTCCATCCATTCAGTCCTTACTCTCCTACAAGTGCGTGCTGTTCACACGTGACGGCTCATATCCTGGTGACCTGGACCTCATCCCTGGTGCCGTGGGAGAGGTAGTTGTCCATGCGGGAGACGATACTGGGCCTTCGGTCCTGGGGCATCACCACGGGCGCTTCGTCAGTGACCGGGTAGGGGGCGCGGTAGGCGTGCTTGACCTTTCCGTTCTCCGCCATGACCACCACCTCGTTGGCGATGGGATAGGCCACGTGGTAGATCTTCTTGCCCTTGCCGGGGTCGTTGACGATGTCGTCCGTGACGATGTACGCCGTGTGGAAAGCCTTCTTCTCTTTGCCGCTGTCCACCACCACCTCGTCCGCCACCAGTCGTGACGTGTGCATCGTGGTGGTCTGCCCGTTCTGCGTCCCCTTGTTCTTCACCTCGGGCGTCTCGTAGAGGCCCTCGTCCGTGATGGTCTGCACTGCAAGAACAAGGCAGGGTGGACGTCAGAGGTGCGTTGCTTACGCTAGGAACCTTGCAAGATCTTGCGAGGAATAGACTGGTGTCAGGATGTGTTAACATGATGAAAGCAGATGTGAAGGCAATCATATGTTTGAGATATGCTGACACCGGCCTATTATTTGCAAACTAGGTGGGATGAGCAACGCGCACCGGGCAAGGCTTCGCTCAGTGAAGTCTCGTATGAGGGCATGAAGTCTCGTATGAGGGCGTGAAGTCTCGTATGAGGGCGTGAAGTCTCGTATGAGGGCGTGAAGTCTCGTATGAGGGCGTGAATATATGTAAATATGATTGGATGTGAATATGAAATTCAGAGTTGAAAATGCGCATAGAAGAAAAAAATTCCTCTACAATGGGGAATGCGTACACTTCTGTAGATGGGTAAACACGTTGATTTTTCGTACGTCATGCCTTTAAGCGGCCGCTTAAACACTTCGAAAGTTCGACTTTGGAAGTTTATACCCTCCAAAACATATCAAAGGCTACGTTATGTCTACACAGATTTAAATCGTGAGATTCCTAAGCATTTTACTAAGCATAACACCATGAAACAATAATGCAAATACTTTGTTTTCCAGTCCTTCTTAGCCGTAAGTTTTCTTGATCACCTGTCAAGCAGTTTGAAAAATGCACGCAACGAACTAGTACCAAGGAACACCTAAAAACATCCGAACTTCACTGCCTAGGACAAAAATAAAAACTAAAGATATTCTGACAGTAGTCCATGTCATTCGACAGGAAGCGACGGGTGCTTACGTTGCTTGTCCATGGGGAGGACGCCGTCCTGCATCTGGTCAATGATCTTCTCGATCCAGCCGTGGCCGTAAGCCTCCACGGGGTAGGCAGGCTCTCCGTGTTTGGGGATGTCCAGGCCTAGAGAATTAAAAAAAAGTGCACTACGTGTGTTTGGGGTGACAAGAACGCACAAAAATTGACTAGATATCAGTGAATCCCAAAGGAGCCAACGGACGATCAAAAGCAGACAGGTTTTATAGAAAAATAAATTTAAAAACTACTCTATCATTGCAATAAGGACTTTCGGGTTGTGGTCGTTGTCGTAATTTAAGTCGGGCAAGGCATTACTTTTGGCAAGAAGATACCATCTTAATTCACTAACGTCAAGCCTCCTCCTTAACTTGCTTTATTGTGTGCATCGATGGTAGACTACGTTACGTTTTCAACCGTAGGTTGAAGGAAAAGAACTATTGAAGCTCAATGGATATCAACGGAGAGACAAGGACAATCTCAAGTCGCGGAGTGGGAGTGTACGCACCCTTCATCTCCACCTCCTCAGGCACACGCAGGATCTTGAAGACGCGAAGCAGGCCGAACATGATGAAGGCCCAGCCTCCAGTCCAGGCCAGGATGCAGAAGAGGCCAGCAAACTGCCAGCCTAGGAACTGCAAGCAACACACGGGCTCCGTCAGCTTTGTGGCTGTGCTTCAATCAGAACAACTCCAGAAAATTCTATACACCACTTCCAGTCATTTCTCGTGAAAGACTGCTCGTTTAATTTATTGTTTATTTCTGCTTTCCTTAATTTTGTGGTGGGTTTTCCTTCACTCTATGTGGAACCCGATAACTAACAATGTATACTGCTCTATTAAGCATGAATTATTCAAGGATAGAGCACAAAAAGACGCCAGATCAAAAAATGTTTAGCAGCGTTAAAACTACCTTCGCATACAATTTTCACGTGATCAGTGCATTTATGCAATCAGTTCATAAGGAGCAGCGTGAATCTTCAGGGGTTTCCCCGCCGGTTCATCTATCCCTTTTTTACATTTTCTTTCATCCCGTGTTTCCAAGCACATCAAATCATCTGTCTGTGCCGACAGACAGACGTGGCACTCACCAGGCCGGAGTGCCAGTCCCATCGAAAGAGGATGCCCTCATGCCTGCTCAGGAAGGCCACGGAGATGAGACCCAGGCTGCCGCCACCGAAGTGCACTGTGGACAAGAGACAAACATTTAGTACAGTTGCAATTAGCTTTCTGTGACGTCCACCCCATCGTGCAGGCTGATCGACAGTTGTGACAAACCGGTGAGGTGAAGCAAAGGAAAATTCTGATCCGATAATAATAATAATAAAATAATCAAAATGAACAATGAAAAAAAGGGATTTCAGGAGATAATGTGAAGCTAAAGTAGGCGATGAGATCTATTAAAGCACTTGTGAAGATGACATGGCTGTTTCCAGAGCGGTTCGAATCGTTATTCAAGTTCATCACTTCATTTAAAGCATGCGTTGTTTCTGGAGATCCTAAGAAGAGGGCCAGAGGGACGCATCAGGGCTGAGAGTTGAACGAAAGTGAGTTGAGATTCTAGCGTACCAACAAGACATAGAGATACACATGTATCAAAGGAATGGAGGACCAAGGAAGACCAGCGACATACTGCTACGACGTAGAAAACTGCCATTTATAAAAGCTTCAATGACAAGGCTGGATGTGAAAATTGGAGCTTTGAAGAAAAGGAGGTGCTGCTTAATGAATTTCTTTAAACACCGACTTCAGACTTCCATGAATAGTAACCGAGTTAGTAGAACGGGGAGGGGGAAGTCTTTTTTAACACTCATGCCCAAAATGTTGACAAGGAACACTCACCGCCCACGATGTCAAGTGGGTCATCGATTCCCATTTTCTCTACAATGTAGAACCAGAACTCGTAGGAGAAGGAGGCAAAAACGCCCGTCACGGCAGCGCCCCAGGGGTAGATGACGTCGCAGCCCGCACAGGACGCCACCTGTAATAAGGGGCGGTAACTCTCAACACTGGTTGTTTATGTGGGCATCGCGCTGCTACGCAGTACCGTCACACGTCGACGCCTGGCTTTCTCACCGACATGTCAAAAGTTTGGGACGACCGTCACAGCGTCGATGGAAGAGTAAGCGAGATGTTACTTTCACAGCACCATTGATTTGTTTTCTTATTCCAGCTTGTCTACCATTTTGTGTGGGAGACTCGTTGTCGTCTTGAACATTTCAATCTTTCAATCTTAACCTGCTCCTACTTTGTTTCCATCAGTTCTGTTGTCAGTATTCTTTTCTTCATGAACATGCATTTTCTGTTTCATAGATTTGTGATGCTGCCGCTACATTGCCTGCTCAATTCATAGTAGCCATTTCCTCCTTCTCCTTCTCCCCAGCTTCTCCTCCTACCACTACTGCCACCACTGCTACCACTAACACCACTTCTACCACTACCACCACCACACCACATTTACCAATACCACCGCTACTTACGCTACCACCACCACTTCAACCACACCGCTTCTACCA
>JAWQFJ010018833.1:20000-21775 GCA_034096865.1 Theodoxus fluviatilis
CATATAGAGGTCATGAGCTTGAATCAGCAACATTTTGCAAAGAACATGACCAGTATGCCTCTAAGTGGGGAACACTTTGTCTGCTATACTGAATTGTCTGTAACCATTTTTCCTTCGTGAAATGATAAAAACAACGGTATTGTATATACATAAATTGGTCTCAGCTTTCCTAATTCTTATAAGAGTTAAAGGAAAAGCAAACAAACTAAAGAATTCAGCACTGAGAAGGTAACTGATGAATTAATCTCAGCAGGCCGTGTTTGTATCAGTGCAAATGACAAGAAAATGCATGGCAGTCGCTACAGGAATGAGGAGCGAGAGGCCGAGAGTAGGGATACTCACTGAAGACAATGATTGCCATGACGATCACAAAGAACTGGTCCAGGTTGGATTTCAGCTGTGCCAGGTCTTGTATCTGCAGTGTCAGGGCATCTGGAGTGGTGGCATTGCTGGCGTTGTTGGCCATCATCGTCGTCGCCGCCATCGTCGTCGCCGCCATCGTAGTCGCCGCCATTGTCGTCGTCGCCAACGTCGTCGTCGCCAACGTCGTCGTCGCTAAAGTTGTTATCGTGGACGTGGCGTTGTCCATGAAAAACTTCTCTTCCGCGAATGCGGACACCGAACCTCCTGCTTTCTCTCTCTTCTCTCCCTTCTCTCCCTCGCTGGTCCCTGCAGCGCGAAAGTGGCAAAATCGGGAGGGTTCCCACCTTTTTAAAAGCAAAGAGAGGGGAGGTCACGGCCGTCCTTTACTTAGCTGACCAATCAGCGTGAGCTGGGAGCAGGGTAGGCACCCCCAAATAACGTGCTCCTCCCCTTTAGCAAGTGGAGGCTTTGCTTGGCTGAGCACGTTGATACCCGTATTACAACTCAAGTTCTGACCGGTTTGGAGATGTTTTTGCAAGTAGAAAATTGGGCAGGGGAGGGGAGGGGAGAGGGGGGAGGGAGGGAGGGGAGGGAGGGAGGGGAGGGGAGGGGAGGGGAGGGGGGAGGGGGAGGGGAGGGGAGGGAGGGGTAGCGGAGGGGAGGGGAGGGGGAGGGTAAGGGGAAGGGGGAGGGGAAAGGGGAGGGAGAGGGGGAAAAAAACGCGTGTCACAGGCAACTTAATGGGCAAGGGAGGAGGGAGGGGGGCCCCTGGTTCTACTCCCCCCCCCCTACTGCTCCTTTCCACCTCCTTCCCCCCCCTTTTTCCTGGCCCCCCCCCCCATCTAACTCCCCCCTCCCACCTTGTTACCCCCCCGCCCCACACCGCCCCCTTCAGGCCCCACCCCACACGTTTAGCCCCCCCCTTCCTCCCTCCCCCCCTCCCCCCCACCTTTTGGCCCCTTTCATCCCTATTCACCCCTCTCGCCCCCTTCCATTCCCTTCACGTCCTTTACCGCCCCCACCCCTCCTCACTTGCCCTTTTTTGATCCCCTATTCCCGAGGGGAAAAGGGAAACGGGGGGATCCGCTTTCATTCAGGGGAGGGGGAAAAGGTAAGGGGCAAGGGGATAAAGGGTTCTTTTTCCCCCCCCCTACTCCCCCTCCCCCTCCCCCCCCTCCCCTCCCCCCCCCCTCTTACTATCCCCAGCCCCTTTTCACCCTCCCCCTAATCTCCATTCTTTTATCCTTCCCCCATCCTTCCCCCCCACCCCTGGGGTGAGGGAAGAGGCGGAGATTGAGGGAGGAGGAAAGGAGATTCTTTTCTTTCTTTGTCCCCCCCCAGAGGGCGAGTGGTTCCAGACCGCAGAGGAGGGGAATCATGGAGGAGACGCAACATCCCCTGCATATTCACAA
>JAWQFJ010018836.1:5000-27500 GCA_034096865.1 Theodoxus fluviatilis
TACACCTGAGTGAATGAGTTGGTATGAGCAAATGTGCACTTGTGTCAAAGGGGTTAGACACAGATTAAACAGAGAGCAAAGATGCACGGGTGAAAAAGTTGCAGAGTTGACCAGAAGCACGAATGCGTAGTAGTTTATTTGCGTATTCATAAGAATTTACAGTGGGCACGCGAGCGAACGTGCGTGTTACATGGGCATGCATGAGCAGAGTAAAAAAAGTCTTCGTCTTAAAATGTTAAAGAGCAGAATGTTGGTGATGTCGCTTTCCGAACCTATTACTTCCGCCTTTAAATGTTGACAGTGTGCTCGCACCAACTCTGTGCAAGTTTCTAATCTTGTTTGCGTTTGTGTTTATACGTGTGCCTGCCGACGTGTAAGTTTGTGTGCTTTCCACACGTGTTTGCGTGTGCCGACGTTTGTTGGGGACTGAAAAAAAATCTTTCCGAAAGCTGGTGTGGGCAAGTTAGGATGCCTACGCATAAGTTAAACGTCACACTGAGCTGATCAATCCACCGAAAAGGTCAGAAGAGCGCGGTACCAGATTTTGAGTTTTGCGTTAGGAAAATATGCTATTGCTGCTGCGTTATATTACACATTATCATAATTCTTGTCGTGTCTTTATTCACAGAGACTGCCCTTCATTTTAATAGAAACAATTAAGAAACAAAAGTATCTTCAACACACTCTTTGTGATTTACGACGAAGTTTAACAACCGCAACGCTAGGCCACTGAGTCCTTTCTGTTGCTTTTTCTTATACACATTTTGTTTGTCATCGAGGTGAGGAAACTGAGACTAGCGCAAATAGGAGACACCCCTTAATGCAGCAAAGGGACGAGTGACGCGCTCACTGAAACGTTTCTCTTGTAGTCTGAAAAGAAGCGATTGTGCTTGGCTCATGCAAACTTGGACTTTTGTTTTGTATTACTCTTACAATGGGCCGGTGGCCTCGCCGTAAAGTTTAGTTCAGATCTGCTCAGTTCAGCTCAGCTTAGTTAATTTCGGTTCGGTTTGGTTCGGATCAGTTCAGTTCAGTTCAGTTCAGTTCAGTTCAGTCCAGTTCAGTTCAGTTCAGTTCGTTTTTGTTTAGTTCAGTTCAGTTCAGATCAGCTCAGTTCAATTCAGCCCGGGTCAGTTCAGTTTCCTTCTGGACCACTTCATGCCTTGACTGAAGACCGTCTCTTCCCCCACTCCTGCAGGAGATGGGACAGATCGGCGTGCTGCGTCTGTTCGTCAACACGGACGTGTGCTGTCTGTACGCCCTGGACGGGGAGGGACTGGCGCCCATCAACATCGCCCTCAGGAAGAAGATCAAGAACTGCGCGTCCTTCCTGCTGACCAAGCAGTGGTCCAGGGTCATTATCACCAAGACCCTCTCGCTCAACCTGGCCACCTTCGTCAAGATGAAGAAGTGGGGTGAGCGCGCGAAGGAGGCGGCCTTCCTCAAGTACGGACCGACGAGGTCCTCCCTCCGGCGTAGAACCTTCACCACGGGCCCCCTGGTCAGCCACGGCGTGGCCCTCGATGGCTACTCGCCCAGCCCCATGACTGGCAAGTCCAAGGTGAGTGCAGACATGAAGAGGTGGTCGGGTGAACTTTAGGAATCCTGGAGTGATCGATTCACGGAGTTATGTGACGTGTAAATTTTGCTCAGTGTTCGAACATTTTGGTAGGCTGTGCCGAGTAAGCGATGTGTGAGCACCCATAAATCTGGTGTTGTGTTTTTACAGGTGCACATCATTTGTGAGAGAACGGCATTTTATTTGGAGACCAAAATTATAATCAATGAATTCAAAACTAATTCGTTTATTTGATTTCATTCTCTTAAAAATAATTATTTTTGCTGAACAGAAAACGGTACCATTTATCTTGCGAGTGTGGACATGCTGGCTTTCATGCGTCCTCTCGTCTGCTTCCTCCAGGCGCCCATTGCTGAGCGGGAGAAGCGGCGAGGACGGCTGGGCAGCAACGCGCTAGAGGAGGAGGACCCAGAGCAGTACTTCCGAACAGTCAACCTGATGGGTTCCATCAACGCCAACGCGGCAGAGCGCAAGGGGGCCGGGGCGGCCCCGGGCAAGTGGGGCAAGCTGCTTGTGGACAAGGCCAAGCCCACGGCCGTCATTCCGGGCGTCTTCAAGAACGTCCTCCTCGCCGCCAACGCCAAGAGAAGCGAGGCCGACCCCGCCAAGTCCCCCGTCCCCTTCTCCCCCGTCCCCGACGCCCGACCCCCCGGAGCCACACTTCTGCAACCTCTAAGCCATCCCCCGACGGAGCGCAGTGAAGTCGGCGTTGAGAACAACGTCAAGTTCCCCCCCATCGGTGAGGAGTCGTCTGCCTGTGACATGGAAAGCTGTTGGTTCAAAAGCAAGCGCGTTTGTACGTGGTGTTGGTCTGTGTGCTTGAGATAAAAGTCAGGATTTTCTTTCGGTCCCATCACTTGTGTTGGACTCGAATGAGTAAGGTCGGGCTGTCTTATTACACCATATCTCTTTAAACAAGTATTTATGAGTGACAGCAAATCAACTCTGATAGACGTCAGAATGATCTTAACCACGTTGTATTTATCATTCATTCTGGTAATTTCCATAATTACCTCAGTAATTATTTATGTATGTATCAGTACGTCTTGGACAGAGGCAGATCTCTTTTCTTGTCGACTGCAGAAAGCTATGAACCGCACGATATTCAGGCGACAACAAAAGCTAGCCTACGACGCATTTTGATATATTCTTCTTTCCAATAATGGGTAGGAGGAGAAGAAAAGGATGGTGATGATGATGATGATGATGATGATGATGATGATGAAGATGATGAAGATGATGATGATGATGAAGATGATGAAGATGATGATGATGATGAGGAGGAGATGGAGGGGGTGGAAGGAGGGTAGGGGGGCAGGAAGAGGAGGAGGGGGGGGGGAGAGGAGGAGGAGGAGCTAGGAGGAGGAGGAGGAGGAGGAGATCTCGAGACGAAACAGTTGCAATAATTTGCTTTCATTACTCGGGTATTTCCCCTCACTCCACAGCGACACGCATCCGCCTGGCCTCCGTCTCACAAGTCAACATCGCCAGCGTACTCAACGCCGACAGCCACGCCCCAGAGGGCAAGGGTTACGGAGGGGCAGTGCCCACGGCCTCCAAGTTGATCAAGTCCAAGGGGGCCTTTGCGATGGGGGGTCAGCCTCTCCCTTCCTCAGGGGGCAAGCTGTCCCAGTCCTTGCCAAACGTCAACCTGACAAGCTCGCACGGCCACGGCGGCCATCTTGAATCTATTGGGTCCATGTCCACCGTGACGGACGATACACCTCGGCACCAGGACACGGACCGTACTGACGGCAGCCAGACTACCAGGGCCAAGGTAGGACAAGAGGACAAGGAAGATGTGTGCTGGTGTTTATTACCTCCTCTTCTCAGTCGTTAGTTATTTAGTCAGCAAAATGACTTTTTAAAATGCACAACGGATTCTGATGAAATTTGGTTAAATGTGAGGGTTTCACCCAAGGAACAATACTACATTTGAGAGGTTATCTGTTATTTCGTTTTGGAGTTGGAAACATAAAAAGACATTGGGCATGTTCGGGCGTGTTTGTTTGGCCCAAAATCTCAAGAGAATCGCGAGTGCTAGGCGTTGCCTACGTTCCTCGCTCATAAGGACGCACTCGGCGTTAAGGCGGGAGGCCGAAGGAGGTCCGGAGCTCCCTTAATTGGTGTGTTCTATGAAGTGAAAAACTGATGTGATATCTGAATCGTCAGTTATTTCGTCTATCGGCAACTTCTTCACCGACTCTGGCGCCAGGACGCAGCCATGTTCTTCCGCCTTGCAAGATGATTGGCCGTTTTTCTAGCTGTAGGAGCGTCTCACTCCCCCTCGACTAGCCTTTCAGGGAGAATCGCGAGATTTTTGGCCAAACAAACGCGCCCATTGCATTTTTGATGACGCCAATCAATTGGTGACGCTGGTGAATGCGTTCGCAACCAGAGACCTCCAGCAGACTCAAAAATAAACTAAACTTCGTAGCGTCAGGCCTGGCTGGCAGGACTTCCTGCCTGAAATAACTTTACAGGCCATGGGAAAGAAAGTATGGGTTCCTTGGCGGAGGTTTGCGCTCTTAGAGAGCTCTCTAGTTCCATTGCAAGTTGCTTGGTAGTGTTGGTGTCACTCTGCTCTAGTTCCATTGCAAGTTGCATGGTAGTGTTGGTGTCACTCTGCTCTAGTTCCATTGCAAGTTGCATGGTAGAGTTGGTGTCACTCTGCTCTAGTTCCATTGCAAGCTGCATGGTAGTGTTGGTGTCACTCTGCTCTAGTTCCATTGCAAGTTGCATGGTAGTGTTGGTGTCACTCTGCTCACATTGCAAGTTGCATGGTAGTGTTGGTGTCACTCTGCTCTAGTTCTATTGCAAGTTGCTTGGTAGTGTTGGTGTCACTCTGCTCTAGTTCCATTGCAAGTTGCATGGTAGTGTTGGTGTCACTCTGCTCTAGTTCCATTGCAAGTTGCATGGTAGTGTTGGTGTCACTCTGCTCACATTGCAAGTTGCATGGTAGTGTTGGTGTCACTCTGCTCTAGTTCCATTGCAAGCTGCATGGTAGTGTTGGTGTCACTCTGCTCTAGTTCCATTGCAAGTTGCATGGTAGTGTTGGTGTCATTCTGCTCACATTGCAAGTTGCATGGTAGTGTTGGTGTCACTCTGCTCACATTGCAAGTTGCATGGTAGTGTTGGCGTCACTCTGCTGTAGTTCCATTGCAAGTTGCATGGTAGTGTTGGTGTCACTCTGCTCTAGTTCTATTGCAAGTTGCATGGTAGTGTTGGTGTCACTCTGCTCTAGTTCCATTGCAAGTTGCATGGTAGTGTTGGTGTCACTCTGCTCTAGTTACATTGCAAGTTGCATGGTAGTGTTGGTGTCACTCTGCTCTAGTTAGATTGCAAGTTGCATGGTAGTGTTGGTGTCACTCTGCTCTAGTTACATTGCAAGTTGCATGGTAGTGTTGGTGTCACTCTGCTCTAGTCCCATTGCAAGTTGCATTGTAGTGTTGGTGTCACTCTGCTCTAGTCCCATTGCAAGTTGCATTGTAGTGTTGGCGTCACTCTGCTCTAGTTACATTGCAAGTTGCATGGTAGTGTTGGCGTCACTCTGCTCTAGTTACATTGCAAGTTGCATGGTAGTGTTGGTGTCACTCTGCTCACATTGCAAGTTGCATGGTAGTGTTGGTGTCATTCTGCTCTAGTTACATTGCAAGTTGCATGGTAGTGTTGGTGTCACTCTGCTCTAGTTACATTGCAAGTTGCATGGTAGTGTTGGTGTCACTCTGCTCTAGTCCCATTGCAAGTTGCATTGTAGTGTTGGTGTCACTCTGCTCTAGTCCCATTGCAAGTTGCATTGTAGTGTTGGCGTCACTCTGCTCTAGTTACATTGCAAGTTGCATGGTAGTGTTGGCGTCACTCTGCTCTAGTTACATTGCAAGTTGCATTGTAGTGTTGGTGTCACTCTGCTCTAGTTACATTGCAAGTTGCATGGTAGTGTTGGCGTCACTCTGCTCTAGTTCCATTGCAAGTTGCATTGTAGTGTTGGTGTCACTCTGCTCTAGTCCCATTGCAAGTTGCATGGTAGTGTTGGTGTCACTCTGCTCTAGTTCCATTGCAAGTTGCATGGTAGTGTTGGTGTCACTCTGCTCACATTGCAAGTTGCATGGTAGTGTTGGTGTCATTCTGCTCACATTGCAAGCTGCATGGTAGTGTTGGTGTCACTCTGGTCTAGTTCCATTGCAAGTTGCATGGTAGTGTTGGTGTCATTCTGCTCTAGTTCCATTGCAAGTTGCATAGTAGTGTTGGTGTCACTCTGCTCTAGTTCCATTGCAAGTTGCATGGTAGTGTTGGTGTCACTCTGTTCTAGTTCCATTGCAAGTTGCATAGTAGTGTTGGTGTCACTCTGCTCTAGTTCCATTGCAAGTTGCATGGTAGTGTTGGTGTCACTCTGCTCTAGTTCCATTGCAAGTTGCATGGTAGTGTTGGTGTCACTCTGCTCTAGTTCCATTGCAAGTTGCATGGTAGTGTTGGTGTCACTCTGCTCTAGTTCCATTGCAAGTTGCATGGTAGTGTTGGTGTCACTCTGCTCTAGTTCCATTGCAAGTTGCATTGTAGTGTTGGTGTCACTCTGCTCACATTGCAAGTTGCATGGTAGTGTTGGCGTCACTCTGCTCACATTGCAAGTTGCATGGTAGTGTTGGTGTCACTCTGCTCTTGTTCCATTGCAAGTTGCATGGTAGTGTTGGTGTCACTCTGCTCTAGTTCCATTGCAAGTTGCATGGTAGTGTTGGTGTCACTCTGCTCACATTGCAAGTTGCATGGTAGTGTTGGTGTCATTCTGCTCACATTGCAAGTTGCATGGTAGTGTTGGTGTCACTCTGCTCTAGTTCCATTGCAAGTTGCATGGTAGTGTTGGTGTCACTCTGCTCACATTGCAAGTTGCATGGTAGTGTTGGCGTCACTCTGCTCACATTGCAATTTGCATGGTAGTGCTGGTGTCACTCTGCTCACATTGCAAGTTGCATGGTAGTGTTGGTGTCACTCTGCTCTAGTTCCATTGCAATTTGCATGGTAGTGCTGGTGTCACTCTGCTCACATTGCAATTTGCATGGTAGTGCTGGTGTCACTCTGCTCACATTGCAAGTTGCATGGTAGTGTTGGTGTCACTCTGCTCACAACGTTTTGAACATGAGATCTGAGGGAAGGTCGTAGAAATGCAGAGAATGCATAAAACCTTATACCCACTAACAACTTATAAATACATTGTCCTCAGCTTTTGTTGTTGTTGTTTTGGTTCTTTTGAATTGGTCAGATGGCCCAGAGACTAAAAGGTAAATTCATTGAACCGATTTGACACAACATAGATGAAACTTCATTCTACAAAATAATTTTTTCTGCAGTTCATTTCTGGTTTTGTACGTCATATCTGGAGATTCTTTATTTGTCTGGAAGCCGTCCGTCCGTCCGTCTGTCCACAAAGGTCCCAATTGACCATATAACTCTCCCCACAGGGCAAGCGGAAGAAGCGCTCTCGACGCATACGCTCTGTGGTGACGCTCAACCAGGGCCAGAGTGGGGAGGCGGCCATCCCACTGCCTCTGCAGAGCACGGAGACGGACCGACGCCCCTTCTTCTACCACAACGGCATGCGCGAGGAGGACATCGTGAAGCCCACCATGGGCCTGGTGGAAAAGTACACGGGCACCAGCTCCAGGGACCGCGCCATCCGCTCGCTCTCCATCGCAAACTCCTTCGAGAAGAAGCCCTGGCTGACCCAGGTCCGCATCGCTCTCGCTCTGACGTCATCCACCGTCAAACGTGACGTAGGCCATCTCAAGACGTCACCCCGGAAGAACGTCATCACGTGAGGTTTTCCCGCCATTTAGGAATTTCTGTTTTCGCGCGCCCAGGGAGAGAGGAAGTTTGCCTTTGTGTGAGATTGAACGACAGGGGGCTCTAGATTTGTATTTCAAAACTGCGGTTTCTTTTACATTGCATGAGCGAACAGCAGGTGCCACGAAATTCCTGCAAGGAAAATAAATCTGTGTCCGCCATATTGGTGTATTTGTGGACTGGAGAAAATAAACGTGCTGGTATTCCGTAAGGGGAAGGGGGGAAGGAGAGAGAGAGAGCTAGAGAGAGAGAGAGAGAGAGAGAGAGAGAGAGAGAGAGAGAGAGAGAGAGAGAGAGAGAGAGACAGACAGAGAGAGAGAGAGAGTACCTTTGACAAATGGAAGACCTCGCCTTTGTGCAATTCACACAACAGCCTTTCGTCAAATTGTGCGCAGCATTCACGCATGAGAGCCCACACTTACTCGAGTGCTTTAGAAGCCGTGAATCAAGATGGTCGGTATATTTCTCAGATGGAAAGAGCAAGGGACCAAGGCTTACATATCAGCGTCGATTCTGGCGAAAAGCAATGGTGAACTAACAGAGACTGATACCGAACATGTCGGACCGTTTCAGTGCAAAAGCAATTGTGAACTTACAAAGACTGATACCGAACATGTCGGACCATTTCAGTGCAGAAGCAACGGTGCACTAACAGAGTCTGATACCGAACATGTCGGACCATTTCAGTGCAGAAGCAATGGTGAACTTACAAAGACTGATACCGAACATGTCGGACCATTTCAGTGCAGAAGCAATGGTGAACTTACATTTCAGTGCTCCTCCAGACAGCTGGGAGACCAGATAGTAGTTCAGAACTGAAGTTCGATAACCAAACTTTGGAGGACAGTCCATAGAACAAAGACGATGCAAACACTCCCTGGCAGACACGCTCTCTTTTCCAAAGTCCTTGGCCTAGACCATTCGTCTTTGAGAACTAGCGTTTGCAGATTGTAAAAGTGAAGGATCTCTTTCCGGCTTTGAAAAAACCAACGAGGTCTTTTAAAACCATAGCAACAGGATTCGCAAAGTACCAAACAATGAACAGATTCCGCCAGGAAATAAACCTCTAACAAAAACTAACAATACACACACACTCACACACACACACACACACTGGGAAAACCACTCGGCCTAAGGGATGGCAGAAATAAAAATGGGCAGTAACTTGCAAGAAGTCTCAAAGTTGGGCCTGTTCAAAATCCGCTTATTCTTCGAATGGGTTACTTCCTTTCTGAGGAGTTCTGAACAGGAGAAAAGTTCATCTCTCTAAAGGCAGAAGCTTGAAAATAAGCACTTCAAGCATTGGGTGGCGATGTTGGGAAGGCCTGTGTTGATTTATAGACCCACCTTGCACAAGACACAAAGGACATCGATGAGTCATCACCCATTGTGCCGCTGGAAGATTTGTTGACCCTCCACCCCAAAACTTACTTATTCACGAGTTATGAAACCTATAAGAGTACAAATGACAATGCTGCTGGAATGCATGATGCCTATCAAGAGTAAGATTACCTGGGTTCTGCCACAGTGTGTTGGTTTGGAAGTTGCCCATCCGCACTACATAGATAAACTTTGGGGTGTTTTTTTCTCACATGTCTGCAATAACAGCGTGCCAGCAGTGCAATTGCTTTGTAGAAGTCGTTTTCCCCAAGCATTACTTGACTTCTTGAATGCTCCCGATTTTCGTTGACTGCATGCAAAGCATAATTTACTTTCACTGTGGATGGCATACAATGTCTCAAAATGTGATATAACATTAGAGGGAAACATTTTCAAATTAGAGAAATTCATTTATAATCAGAAATTAATTCTACACTTGAGTTAGTTTAATTTTACTGTATTTTACTTTTTAAATTTTACAATTTTGATTCAGTATTATCATTTTGCTTTTTTATTCCAGTTTGACACAAAGTACAAACTAGTTGTTGCTATGCATGATTGTAATGCTCAGATTATATTTATTGTCTGTGATAAACAAGTTCTGTGATAAAATGTATGGAAGCAGAAGGTATTAATTCAATGCTTTTATAGGGCAGTGCCTTTATCGTTCTAGAATTACGTTGGAGGCGATTGATATTTTGTGACTTAAAAACTAAAATCCAAGTCTTTGTGCATGTTTGCATGACAGAAACATTGTGACTGCATCAGCCACATGCTGAGCCATCTACATTTGCATGATTTATTTTCTATATCTACATACATATCATCTGTATATCAAAACTGCTTCATGTTGTATACACATTTTCAACAAGTCTGTTTCTTGTTAGCATTCTTAATCGTTATGAATAAACCATGCAAGCCTAGAGAAAGAAATGCAGAGTTTGCAGTTTGTCCAGTTCTGCACTAACTTCAACACACTGCAATACTCAGGATCAAAGAGCAAGAATTGCATGACAGCAGCCTTCTTTGCGTAGGAGGCTTTGAAAGATTAAGTATACTGCTTGTCAAATAATGGAAGCATGAAATATTGCAAATGCATTTTTACCAATTATCTCCCAGCCAAGCAGTGTTGTCATTCAAGGGAAATTTTGTGCTTTTATGAAAAGACTGGGAATAAATTAACCTGCATCATTGTACACGGAGCAGATGGAGAGATTCTCTAGGCTACAAAGTTGCAAGAGTTAACTGCATCACATCCAATCTTCAAATTACTATGAAGGATGCAGAATTACAAAGGATATACACGGGTACTTGGTTGTATGTTCCACCCATTCCAGAGAAACTAATGTGATTTTTTAAAGAAACTAAGTTACAATCACATTCCTTTAATACATGTTTAATGCATGTTATCAACTCACAAGAAGGGCAAAGCCCATACGACTCACATGCTTGACCTTGACCTTTATATGACCTTGACATTCAGGTGACCTTCAAGGTCAAGGTCAAACAACTAAACCTACCAATGACATCATACACTAAGAAATGCTTTACACATTTCTCCTACCAAAATACATGTGACCTTGACCCAAGGTCAAGGTCATCCAACACAAAGCTGTTAATTCAAGACATAGGAAGCACAATGGTGCTTATTGGCACTTTCTACCATGAGATATGGTCACTTTTAGTGGTTCACTACCCCATTTTGGTCACATTTCATAAGGGTGAAAGTGACCTTGACTTTGATGATATGTGACCAAATGTGTCTCATGATGAAAGTATAACATGTGCCCCACATAATTATTAAGTTTGAAACAGTTATCTTCCATAGTTCAGGGTCAGGGTCACTTCAAAATATGTATACAATCCAACTTTGAAGAGCTCCTGTGACCTTGACCTTGAAGCAAGGTCAACCAAACTGGTATCAAAAGATAGGGCTTACTTTGCCCTATATACCATATATAGGTCAGGTATCCAATCTCAAAAACTTCAGAGAAAATTGGGAAAATGTGAAAAATGGCTGTTTTTTAGACAACATTTATGGCCCCTGTGACCTTGACCTTGAAGCAAGGACAAGTCACTATGTTTGTTTTTTGAGGCCTTGTCATCATACACCATCATGCCACATTTGGTATTGATAGACTTAATAGTCTCCGAGAAAAATCCAACGTTAAAGTTTTCGGACGCCCGGACGGACGAAAAGGGTGAGTACATAGACTCACTTTTGCTTCGCATGTGAGTTAAAAATGATTTCTATGAATCAGCTGATATAACACAACCACGTTCCAGATACACATTCATAAATGCAAACAGCCATTTTCACATTGTTTGCCAGTTTTCATGACAAATGAACATAAATAAAGCAGATCATAGTTCTCTCATAGTTTCCTGGAATAGAAACTTTACATATACTGCTTGAGCAGACTCCACAATCTGAGTTTATCATGAAATGGAAAAGTGCAATCTGGTGTGCACCAGACAAAATGGTGACATAACAACTCTGAAAACCCTGGTACAGATTGGCAGGTTCTACTTTAGTGATGAGCGTGAAAGCACTGATATCAATGACATCAACATTAATTTCTGCAAAGGAGGGGAACAGAAGCCTAAGTTCTTGTAGTCTGATTATGCATACTGACAAAGGAAAAAAAGTAGCTAAAATAGGCAAATTTGTCATCAGTGAAATCTTTCTATTTCTATGACAGTGCCCCAAGCTCATCATAACCACAGTCGGATAGCCAGAGCATTTCATTCTGAAAAAGGCTGGCAAACATGGCCGAAAATCTCATGTAACAATAAAAACCGCTGGCGCTGAACCTCCAGGTTTTGGCATATATATTTAATTTTTTTTAAAGATCGGATTCGAACCCGCAACCTCTCAAGAAAAGAGGGGGAAAAAACACGCACACACAAAAACACAAAAAACCAGGTTGGGTTCGAACCCACAACCTCTCGAAAAAAGAGGGAAAACATTTTCAGCGCAGAATCGAACCTGGTCATGCATTGCTCATTGCTCGTGCAAGGCTGGGTAAGTGATTTTTTAAAAATCATTTATCTGTTACGTGTTTGATGGAGTAACCTAAGCTACTGTTGAAGTGTTGTGTGTGGATCCAAAAAGCTTGCACAACTGTCCTTTGCACTGACTGTCCTATGCACGGGCTGTCCTTTGCACTGACCGTCCTTTGCATTAACTGTCCTTCACACTGACTGTTCTATGCACTGACAAGGAGATTGTCTCGAAAGAGAGGAGGGGAAGTGCGCTTTCTACAGTGGGTAAAGATCTAGCAGTCCGCTCAAAGTTTTTGTCGCGCTCACCAGTGCTTCGGACACGCACCGGTCATTCTGTGCACTGGTCAGTGTGAAAGTGCATAGGACAGTCAGTGCATCGGACAGTCAGTGCATAGAACAGTCAGTGTGAAGGACAGTTAATGCAAAGGACAGTCCGTGCATAGGACAGTCAGTGCAAAGGACAGTTGCGCAAGCTTTTTGGCTCCACACACACTTCAAGAGTAGTTCTACAATTTGGAATGCGAGCTTCGGTTACTCCATCAAACACGTAACAGATAAATGATTTAAAAACAACACAACACTTACCCAGCCTTGCACGAGCAATGAGCAATGCATGACCAGGTTCGATTCTGCGCTGAAAATGTTTTCCCTCTTTTTTCGAGAGGTTGTGGGTTCGAACCCAACCTGGTTTTTTGTGTTTTTGTGTGTGCGTGTTTTTTCCCCCTCTTTTCTTGAGAGGTTGCGGGTTCGAATCCGATCTTTAAAAAAAATTAAATATATATGCCAAAACCTGGAGGTTCAGCGCCAGCGGTTTTTATTGTTACATGAGATTTTCGGCCATGTTTGCCAGCCTTTTTCAGAATGAAATGCTCTGGCTATCCGACTGTGGTTATGATGAGCTTGGGGCACTGTCATAGAAATAGAAAGATTTCACTGATGACAAATTTGCCTATTTTAGCTACTTTTTTTCCTTTGTCAGTATGCATAATCAGACTACAAGAACTTAGGCTTCTGTTCCCCTCCTTTGCAGAAATTAATGTTGATGTCATTGATATCAGTGCTTTCACGCTCATCACTAAAGTAGAACCTGCCAATCTGTACCAGGGTTTTCAGAGTTGTTATGTCACCATTTTGTCTGGTGCACACCAGATTGCACTTTTCCATTTCATGATAAACTCAGATTGTGGAGTCTGCTCAAGCAGTATATGTAAAGTTTCTATTCCAGGAAACTATGAGAGAACTATGATCTGCTTTATTTATGTTCATTTGTCATGAAAACTGGCAAACAATGTGAAAATGGCTGTTTGCATTTATGAATGTGTATCTGGAACGTGGTTGTGTTATATCAGCTGATTCATAGAAATCATTTTTAACTCACATGCGAAGCAAAAGTGAGTCTATGTACTCACCCTTTTCGTCCGTCCGGGCGTCCGAAAACTTTAACGTTGGATTTTTCTCGGAGACTATTAAGTCTATCAATACCAAATGTGGCATGATGGTGTATGATGACAAGGCCTCAAAAAACAAACATAGTGACTTGTCCTTGCTTCAAGGTCAAGGTCACAGGGGCCATAAATGTTGTCTAAAAAACAGCCATTTTTCACATTTTCCCAATTTTCTCTGAAGTTTTTGAGATTGGATACCTGACCTATATATGGTATATAGGGCAAAGTAAGCCCTATCTTTTGATACCAGTTTGGTTGACCTTGCTTCAAGGTCAAGGTCACAGGAGCTCTTCAAAGTTGGATTGTATACATATTTTGAAGTGACCCTGACCCTGAACTATGGAAGATAACTGTTTCAAACTTAATAATTATGTGGGGCACATGTTATACTTTCATCATGAGACACATTTGGTCACATATCATCAAAGTCAAGGTCACTTTCACCCTTATGAAATGTGACCAAAATGGGGTAGTGAACCACTAAAAGTGACCATATCTCATGGTAGAAAGTGCCAATAAGCACCATTGTGCTTCCTATGTCTTGAATTAACAGCTTTGTGTTGGATGACCTTGACCTTGGGTCAAGGTCACATGTATTTTGGTAGGAGAAATGTGTAAAGCATTTCTTAGTGTATGATGTCATTGGTAGGTTTAGTTGTTTGACCTTGACCTTGAAGGTCACCTGAATGTCAAGGTCATATAAAGGTCAAGGTCAAGCATGTGAGTCGTATGGGCTTTGCCCTTCTTGTGAGTTGATAACATGCATTAAACATGTATTAAAGGAATGTGATTGTAACTTAGTTTCTTTAAAAAATCACATTAGTTTCTCTGGAATGGGTGGAACATACAACCAAGTACCCGTGTATATCCTTTGTAATTCTGCATCCTTCATAGTAATTTGAAGATTGGATGTGATGCAGTTAACTCTTGCAACTTTGTAGCCTAGAGAATCTCTCCATCTGCTCCGTGTACAATGATGCAGGTTAATTTATTCCCAGTCTTTTCATAAAAGCACAAAATTTCCCTTGAATGACAACACTGCTTGGCTGGGAGATAATTGGTAAAAATGCATTTGCAATATTTCATGCTTCCATTATTTGACAAGCAGTATACTTAATCTTTCAAAGCCTCCTACGCAAAGAAGGCTGCTGTCATGCAATTCTTGCTCTTTGATCCTGAGTATTGCAGTGTGTTGAAGTTAGTGCAGAACTGGACAAACTGCAAACTCTGCATTTCTTTCTCTAGGCTTGCATGGTTTATTCATAACGATTAAGAATGCTAACAAGAAACAGACTTGTTGAAAATGTGTATACAACATGAAGCAGTTTTGATATACAGATGATATGTATGTAGATATAGAAAATAAATCATGCAAATGTAGATGGCTCAGCATGTGGCTGATGCAGTCACAATGTTTCTGTCATGCAAACATGCACAAAGACTTGGATTTTAGTTTTTAAGTCACAAAATATCAATCGCCTCCAACGTAATTCTAGAACGATAAAGGCACTGCCCTATAAAAGCATTGAATTAATACCTTCTGCTTCCATACATTTTATCACAGAACTTGTTTATCACAGACAATAAATATAATCTGAGCATTACAATCATGCATAGCAACAACTAGTTTGTACTTTGTGTCAAACTGGAATAAAAAAGCAAAATGATAATACTGAATCAAAATTGTAAAATTTAAAAAGTAAAATACAGTAAAATTAAACTAACTCAAGTGTAGAATTAATTTCTGATTATAAATGAATTTCTCTAATTTGAAAATGTTTCCCTCTAATGTTATATCACATTTTGAGACATTGTATGCCATCCACAGTGAAAGTAAATTATGCTTTGCATGCAGTCAACGAAAATCGGGAGCATTCAAGAAGTCAAGTAATGCTTGGGGAAAACGACTTCTACAAAGCAATTGCACTGCTGGCACGCTGTTATTGCAGACATGTGAGAAAAAAACACCCCAAAGTTTATCTATGTAGTGCGGATGGGCAACTTCCAAACCAACACACTGTGGCAGAACCCAGGTAATCTTACTCTTGATAGGCATCATGCATTCCAGCAGCATTGTCATTTGTACTCTTATAGGTTTCATAACTCGTGAATAAGTAAGTTTTGGGGTGGAGGGTCAACAAATCTTCCAGCGGCACAATGGGTGATGACTCATCGATGTCCTTTGTGTCTTGTGCAAGGTGGGTCTATAAATCAACACAGGCCTTCCCAACATCGCCACCCAATGCTTGAAGTGCTTATTTTCAAGCTTCTGCCTTTAGAGAGATGAACTTTTCTCCTGTTCAGAACTCCTCAGAAAGGAAGTAACCCATTCGAAGAATAAGCGGATTTTGAACAGGCCCAACTTTGAGACTTCTTGCAAGTTACTGCCCATTTTTATTTCTGCCATCCCTTAGGCCGAGTGGTTTTCCCAGTGTGTGTGTGTGTGTGTGAGTGTGTGTGTATTGTTAGTTTTTGTTAGAGGTTTATTTCCTGGCGGAATCTGTTCATTGTTTGGTACTTTGCGAATCCTGTTGCTATGGTTTTAAAAGACCTCGTTGGTTTTTTCAAAGCCGGAAAGAGATCCTTCACTTTTACAATCTGCAAACGCTAGTTCTCAAAGACGAATGGTCTAGGCCAAGGACTTTGGAAAAGAGAGCGTGTCTGCCAGGGAGTGTTTGCATCGTCTTTGTTCTATGGACTGTCCTCCAAAGTTTGGTTATCGAACTTCAGTTCTGAACTACTATCTGGTCTCCCAGCTGTCTGGAGGAGCACTGAAATGTAAGTTCACCATTGCTTCTGCACTGAAATGGTCCGACATGTTCGGTATCAGTCTTTGTAAGTTCACCATTGCTTCTGCACTGAAATGGTCCGACATGTTCGGTATCAGACTCTGTTAGTGCACCGTTGCTTCTGCACTGAAATGGTCCGACATGTTCGGTATCAGTCTTTGTAAGTTCACAATTGCTTTTGCACTGAAACGGTCCGACATGTTCGGTATCAGTCTCTGTTAGTTCACCATTGCTTTTCGCCAGAATCGACGCTGATATGTAAGCCTTGGTCCCTTGCTCTTTCCATCTGAGAAATATACCGACCATCTTGATTCACGGCTTCTAAAGCACTCGAGTAAGTGTGGGCTCTCATGCGTGAATGCTGCGCACAATTTGACGAAAGGCTGTTGTGTGAATTGCACAAAGGCGAGGTCTTCCATTTGTCAAAGGTACTCTCTCTCTCTCTCTGTCTGTCTCTCTCTCTCTCTCTCTCTCTCTCTCTCTCTCTCTCTCTCTCTCTCTCTCTCTCTCTCTCTAGCTCTCTCTCTCTCCTTCCCCCCTTCCCCTTACGGAATACCAGCACGTTTATTTTCTCCAGTCCACAAATACACCAATATGGCGGACACAGATTTATTTTCCTTGCAGGAATTTCGTGGCACCTGCTGTTCGCTCATGCAATGTAAAAGAAACCGCAGTTTTGAAATACAAATCTAGAGCCCCCTGTCGTTCAATCTCACACAAAGGCAAACTTCCTCTCTCCCTGGGCGCGCGAAAACAGAAATTCCTAAATGGCGGGAAAACCTCACGTGATGACGTTCTTCCGGGGTGACGTCTTGAGATGGCCTACGTCACGTTTGACGGTGGATGACGTCAGAGCGAGAGCGATGCGGACCTGGGTCAGCCAGGGCTTCTTCTCGAAGGAGTTTGCGATGGAGAGCGAGCGGATGGCGCGGTCCCTGGAGCTGGTGCCCGTGTACTTTTCCACCAGGCCCATGGTGGGCTTCACGATGTCCTCCTCGCGCATGCCGTTGTGGTAGAAGAAGGGGCGTCGGTCCGTCTCCGTGCTCTGCAGAGGCAGTGGGATGGCCGCCTCCCCACTCTGGCCCTGGTTGAGCGTCACCACGGAGCTTATGCGTCGAGAGCGCTTCTTCCGCTTGCCCTGTGGGGAGAGTTATATGGTCAATTGGGACCTTTGTGGACAGACGGACGGGCGGACGGCTTCCAGACAAATAAAGAATCTCCAGATATGACGTACAAAACCAGAAATGAACTGCAGAAAAATTATTTTGTAGAATGAAGTTTCATCAATGTTGTGTCAAATCGGTTCAATGAATTTACCTTTTAGTCTCTGGGCCATCTGACCAATTCAAAAGAACCAAAACAACAACAACAACAAAAGCTGAGGACAATGTATTTATAAGTTGTTAGTGGGTATAAGGTTTTATGCATTCTCTGCATTTCTACGACCTTCCCTCAGATCTCATGTTCAAAACGTTGTGAGCAGAGTGACACCAACACTACCATGCAACTTGCAATGTGAGCAGAGTGACACCAGCACTACCATGCAAATTGCAATGTGAGCAGAGTGACACCAGCACTACCATGCAAATTGCAATGGAACTAGAGCAGAGTGACACCAACACTACCATGCAACTTGCAATGTGAGCAGAGTGACACCAGCACTACCATGCAAATTGCAATGTGAGCAGAGTGACGCCAACACTACCATGCAACTTGCAATGTGAGCAGAGTGACACCAACACTACCATGCAACTTGCAATGGAACTAGAGCAGAGTGACACCAACACTACCATGCAACTTGCAATGTGAGCAGAATGACACCAACACTACCATGCAACTTGCAATGTGAGCAGAGTGACACCAACACTACCATGCAACTTGCAATGGAACTAGAGCAGAGTGACACCAACACTACCATGCAACTTGCAATGGAACAAGAGCAGAGTGACACCAACACTACCATGCAACTTGCAATGTGAGCAGAGTGACGCCAACACTACCATGCAACTTGCAATGTGAGCAGAGTGACACCAACACTACAATGCAACTTGCAATGGAACTAGAGCAGAGTGACACCAACACTACCATGCAACTTGCAATGGAACTAGAGCAGAGTGACACCAACACTACCATGCAACTTGCAATGGAACTAGAGCAGAGTGACACCAACACTACCATGCAACTTGCAATGGAACTAGAGCAGAGTGACACCAACACTACCATGCAACTTGCAATGGAACTAGAGCAGAGTGACACCAACACTACTATGCAACTTGCAATGGAACTAGAACAGAGTGACACCAACACTACCATGCAACTTGCAATGGAACTAGAGCAGAGTGACACCAACACTACTATGCAACTTGCAATGGAACTAGAGCAGAATGACACCAACACTACCATGCAACTTGCAATGGAACTAGACCAGAGTGACACCAACACTACCATGCAGCTTGCAATGTGAGCAGAATGACACCAACACTACCATGCAACTTGCAATGTGAGCAGAGTGACACCAACACTACCATGCAACTTGCAATGGAACTAGAGCAGAGTGACACCAACACTACCATGCAACTTGCAATGGGACTAGAGCAGAGTGACACCAACACTACAATGCAACTTGCAATGGAACTAGAGCAGAGTGACGCCAACACTACCATGCAACTTGCAATGTAACTAGAGCAGAGTGACACCAACACTACAATGCAACTTGCAATGTAACTAGAGCAGAGTGACGCCAACACTACCATGCAACTTGCAATGTAACTAGAGCAGAGTGACGCCAACACTACAATGCAACTTGCAATGGGACTAGAGCAGAGTGACACCAACACTACAATGCAACTTGCAATGGGACTAGAGCAGAGTGACACCAACACTACCATGCAACTTGCAATGTAACTAGAGCAGAGTGACACCAACACTACCATGCAACTTGCAATGTAACTAGAGCAGAATGACACCAACACTACCATGCAACTTGCAATGTGAGCAGAGTGACACCAACACTACCATGCAACTTGCAATGTAACTAGAGCAGAGTGACGCCAACACTACCATGCAACTTGCAATGTAACTAGAGCAGAGTGACGCCAACACTACAATGCAACTTGCAATGGGACTAGAGCAGAGTGACACCAACACTACAATGCAACTTGCAATGGGACTAGAGCAGAGTGACACCAACACTACCATGCAACTTGCAATGTAACTAGAGCAGAGTGACACCAACACTACCATGCAACTTGCAATCTAACTAGAGCAGAGTGACACCAACACTACCATGCAACTTGCAATGTAACTAGAGCAGAGTGACACCAACACTACCATGCAACTTGCAATGGAACTAGAGCAGAGTGACACCAACACTACCATGCAACTTGCAATAGAACTAGAGCAGAGTGACACCAACACTACCATGCAACTTGCAATGGAACTACAGCAGAGTGACGCCAACACTACCATGCAACTTGCAATGTGAGCAGAGTGACACCAACACTACCATGCAACTTGCAATGTGAGCAGAATGACACCAACACTACCATGCAACTTGCAATGGAACTAGAGCAGAGTGACACCAACACTACCATGCAGCTTGCAATGGAACTAGAGCAGAGTGACACCAACACTACCATGCAACTTGCAATGTGAGCAGAGTGACACCAACACTACCATGCAACTTGCAATGGAACTAGAGCAGAGTGACACCAACACTACCATGCAACTTGCAATGGAACTAGAGCAGAGTGACACCAACACTACCAAGCAACTTGCAATAGAACTAGAGCAGAGTGACACCAACACTACCATGCAACTTGCAATGTGAGCAGAGTGACACCAACACTACCATGCAACTTGCAATGGAACTAGAGCAGAGTGACACCAACACTACCATGCAGCTTGCAATGGAACTAGAGCAGAGTGACACCAACTCTACCATGCAACTTGCAATGGAACTAGAGCAGAGTGACACCAACACTACCATGCAACTTGCAATGGAACTAGAGCAGAGTGACACCAACACTACCAAGCAACTTGCAATGGAACTAGAGAGCTCTCTAAGAGCGCAAACCTCCGCCAAGGAACCCATACTTTCTTTCCCATGGCCTGTAAAGTTATTTCAGGCAGGAAGTCCTGCCAGCCAGGCCTGACGCTACGAAGTTTAGTTTATTTTTGAGTCTGCTGGAGGTCTCTGGTTGCGAACGCATTCACCAGCGTCACCAATTGATTGGCGTCATCAAAAATGCAATGGGCGCGTTTGTTTGGCCAAAAATCTCGCGATTCTCCCTGAAAGGCTAGTCGAGGGGGAGTGAGACGCTCCTACAGCTAGAAAAACGGCCAATCATCTTGCAAGGCGGAAGAACATGGCTGCGTCCTGGCGCCAGAGTCGGTGAAGAAGTTGCCGATAGACGAAATAACTGACGATTCAGATATCACATCAGTTTTTCACTTCATAGAACACACCAATTAAGGGAGCTCCGGACCTCCTTCGGCCTCCCGCCTTAACGCCGAGTGCGTCCTTATGAGCGAGGAACGTAGGCAACGCCTAGCACTCGCGATTCTCTTGAGATTTTGGGCCAAACAAACACGCCCGAACATGCCCAATGTCTTTTTATGTTTCCAACTCCAAAACGAAATAACAGATAACCTCTCAAATGTAGTATTGTTCCTTGGGTGAAACCCTCACATTTAACCAAATTTCATCAGAATCCGTTGTGCATTTTAAAAAGTCATTTTGCTGACTAAATAACTAACGACTGAGAAGAGGAGGTAATAAACACCAGCACACATCTTCCTTGTCCTCTTGTCCTACCTTGGCCCTGGTAGTCTGGCTGCCGTCAGTACGGTCCGTGTCCTGGTGCCGAGGTGTATCGTCCGTCACGGTGGACATGGACCCAATAGATTCAAGATGGCCGCCGTGGCCGTGCGAGCTTGTCAGGTTGACGTTTGGCAAGGACTGGGACAGCTTGCCCCCTGAGGAAGGGAGAGGCTGACCCCCCATCGCAAAGGCCCCCTTGGACTTGATCAACTTGGAGGCCGTGGGCACTGCCCCTCCGTAACCCTTGCCCTCTGGGGCGTGGCTGTCGGCGTTGAGTACGCTGGCGATGTTGACTTGTGAGACGGAGGCCAGGCGGATGCGTGTCGCTGTGGAGTGAGGGGAAATACCCGAGTAATGAAAGCAAATTATTGCAACTGTTTCGTCTCGAGATCTCCTCCTCCTCCTCCTCCTCCTAGCTCCTCCTCCTCCTCTCCCCCCCCCCCTCCTCCTCTTCCTGCCCCCCTACCCTCCTTCCACCCCCTCCATCTCCTCCTCATCATCATCATCATCTTCATCATCTTCATCATCATCATCATCTTCATCATCTTCATCATCATCATCATCATCATCATCATCATCATCACCATCCTTTTCTTCTCCTCCTACCCATTATTGGAAAGAAGAATATATCAAAATGCGTCGTAGGCTAGCTTTTGTTGTCGCCTGAATATCGTGCGGTTCATAGCTTTCTGCAGTCGACAAGAAAAGAGATCTGCCTCTGTCCAAGACGTACTGATACATACATAAATAATTACTGAGGTAATTATGGAAATTACCAGAATGAATGATAAATACAACGTGGTTAAGATCATTCTGACGTCTATCAGAGTTGATTTGCTGTCACTCATAAATACTTGTTTAAAGAGATATGGTGTAATAAGACAGCCCGACCTTACTCATTCGAGTCCAACACAAGTGATGGGACCGAAAGAAAATCCTGACTTTTATCTCAAGCACACAGACCAACACCACGTACAAACGCGCTTGCTTTTGAACCAACAGCTTTCCATGTCACAGGCAGACGACTCCTCACCGATGGGGGGGAACTTGACGTTGTTCTCAACGCCGACTTCACTGCGCTCCGTCGGGGGATGGCTTAGAGGTTGCAGAAGTGTGGCTCCGGGGGGTCGGGCGTCGGGGACGGGGGAGAAGGGGAAGGGGGACTTGGCAGGGTCGGCCTCGCTTCTCTCGCTCTTGGCGTTGGCGGCGAGGAGGACGTTCTTGAAGACGCCCGGAATGACGGCCGTGGGCTTGGCCTTGTCCACAAGCAGCTTGCCCCACTTGCCCGGGGCCGCCCCGGCCCCCTTGCGCTCTGCCGCGTTGGCGTTGATGGAACCCATCAGGTTGACTGTTCGGAAGTACTGCTCTGGGTCGTCCTCCTCTAGCGCGTTGCTGCCCAGCCGTCCTCGCCGCTTCTCCCGCTCAGCAATGGGCGCCTGGAGGAAGCAGACGAGAGGACGCATGAAAGCCAGCATGTCCACACTCGCAAGATAAATGGTACCGTTTTCTGTTCAGCAAAAATAATTATTTTTAAGAGAATGAAATCAAATAAACGAATTAGTTTTGAATTCATTGATTATAATTTTGGTCTCCAAATAAAATGCCGTTCTCTCACAAATGATGTGCACCTGTAAAAACACAACA
>JAWQFJ010018839.1:0-11877 GCA_034096865.1 Theodoxus fluviatilis
CAATCATAATCTGTGACTTGTTCTTTGGGTTGCCTCCCTTGGCTTTGGCCATGTTGTAGTCACCCGAGTCAAAGTACTTTTGCTGTGAATAGAAGCATGGCCAGTGTCAATTTAATTGTGAGAAAGTGAGTAAGAGAAGGAGGGGGGGGGGGGGGGGAAGAGATGGGGGGAAGGGGTGAGAGAGAGAGAGAGAGAGAGAGAGAGAGAGAGAGACAGGAGAGAGAGAGAGGAGAGAGAGAGAGAGAGAGAGAGAGAGCAGTTAAACTTGGTGAAAAACAGCCCTTTTGCTGTGAAAGGGAGCATGGCCAGTATCACATCACTTCAAATGGAAAGAGGTGAAGGCAATATGCCCAGACTGAACTGGGAAACCAAGTACTTAAGATGTAAAAAGCATGGCCAGTTACACATAAGTACCAAAAATAATTTCAATGGATAAAGATATAAGAAATTAGCTAAATTTGCAGTGGAAAGCATGTATTTTTGCTGTTGGGAATAACATAGGCAATTGAAATTGGGAAGTGTCAAATTATGTTTAGTGGAAAAGGAAATGCTGCGGAGTTTGAAATGGTAAAGTTGAAGTATTTCTGCAATGACAAGTTTAATGAAGACTGAACTGTGAACTAGAAACACTCACTCAGAGTTTTCAGAGATGAGGCTGGGCATGCACTAATGAACACACAAGGAAAGCAGACACAAAGAACTGTTTTATAACTGTTGGAGGGAAACAAATAGTTTGAGACATGGAGCAGGAAAAGTTCTGTTGTTGTTCATGATGTTTAAAGGAATAGGGGAGCTAGAGCTAAGGAAAACTCAGCATAATTTAAATTGGCAAAGAACATATTCAGAGAGCTTTAACAGTGAGAAAATGTGGAGACAAAATTGAAAATCAATCACGAGTACAATTATTGGCAAGATAAATAATACTCTATTAGGAGGGAGACAATTGGAAATAATCGGAGTACTTCTAGGACAGAGAGAAACCAGCTAAGTTCTAAATGAGAAAAGTCTATGCAGTTTGGGTAGGGAGAGAAGCTGAATAATAAAACTGCAACAAGAACACCATCAAACACCTTGCTGTCCGGAAGGACAGGCATGTCGGAAAGAAGAAGCAACCCATCACCCTGCTGTTGTCATCTAGCTACTCGTATTCCTTCATACTTCAGCCAATGAAAGAATACAGACAAAACCCATGTGTTTTTAACACATGCTCAATGAAGAATGTAGATTAAGACAAGGCCTCCTATTCTCCCTACATTCTCCAGGAAAGTTCTGAAACAAGTTAATGATTTCCAAAGGGTGTCACATAATTATTTGTTTTCCATCCAGACCAGTTCATTAACTGGAGAACTACCCAGTAAAACTTGGACAAACTCACACCGACAAAACAACCTTTGCCATCACCTCTTCCAGGAAAGTCATGTGCTGGAAAATTGCCAAGGCAAATTCACACACACACACACACACACACACACACACACACACACACACACACACACACACACATGCAGAGATGCATTACCCATCATAGGGTCCATCGGACACTGACATACTGACTAGCAGTCCTCAAACACATGCAACAGGTTCAGAGACACATATTTGTTCTGACAACATTTTTGAGGATGGACATAAAGGAAATCTTGAGAGAAAAAAATCAATACAACCAAACGATTCTCTCCCCAGGTCCTTCGGATGAGACCTTAATAAACCGAGGTCTAGTGTGTGATACGCATTCACAACATCAAAATCACGCACTATAAAGATCCTGACGCTCATGTCCTCGACGGGTGGGTGTCGGCCACAGTAAAAACACCCAGCACGCACAATTTCTCCTTTGTGGAAAACAGTGTGCCAGCGCCCTTGGCAGCAGGAGACTGGTCTCATTGACTTGAGACACTACACACTGAGAGACAGCCTCAACATCGGCTTAAGCGCCTTGAGCATGCTGCCAGCATGGATACGTGTGCTATACAAGTAGACATCATCATCATCATCATCAAGACCATTACATAATCTTCATTGATGTTTTATGGAGCAATCCTATTCCTGGTGTTGCCACAACACTCATATTTGCCAGCATTCTGCTTTGTCTTACTCTGGATCTTACAAAAACATATGGGAAATCCAAAATACCACTACTGTCTCATAAAGTTTAAACATACGTATGAAACAGCAGCACAAGCAGCCCTCTATTCTTCCTTGCATCAAGAAACGACCATCAGGATAGTGAGCCAGTGTTATGATACTAGATTTTAGAAGCTCAACACAGCTTTCAGTTTCAACCCCTAAAAAGTCTGTTCTAAGAAGTTGCAATGCTGGTCCTCTTCATCATCCACACACCAAAGAAATATCTAGTTTCCAAACAAGCTGCTGCCTGGCCTTCACCCTGGTACACAATGGTTTGTCTGCCAGCCAATTCAGCCCCCATGCAATAACAATGGCAAGGCCTCAACAACCTATTTTGGGACAGCAATACACTCTAGCACAAAGCAGGTATTGCACTGAACAGACAGCACTGCAGCTCCCACAGGAAAGATCCAGGCGTACAGAAGACAAGTCACAAGACAGTGCACCTAATTCTCATAGGACAACTTTCTCTGGTGTAGTGAACAAGACACTGCATTCCTCAGAATACAGTTAATTAATGGATGTACAGATGCCACACCAGTACCTGGAGGATAACTGGAAGGTGTAGTAAGATGAGTGGCTCCATGCCCAAGAAGGCAAATTACAGGAATGCTGGTACAGTTCCCAGAGGACAACTTAAAAGTTTAGTGAGACAAGAAATTTCACTCCACAAAAGGCAAATTACAGACAAGATACAAGATACTTTATTGTCCTCATTGTACAAGGAAATTCTAAACATTCCTACTCAGTTGAAGATGTCATTAAAAAAAACTCAGGGCTCAAACAACACAGGCCTCAATCGCACACCAGTATATTTAAAATTTTAGTATGCAACCAACTCATTACCACCACAAAGATGTTATCAGCAAGCAAAAACAGTATATTTTCTGTTTATTTCTCCATGTGCCTTATTCTGCCTTCCAACTAACAACACACACACACACACACTCACACACACACTTACACAATTATCAAAGCTAAAGGAATGGGTTATTTCTAAGAGTGTCATCGATTTAAAAAAACTTGATTTGATTCTATGATATATTTGTGTGAACTCACTGAAAGGCATGGGTCTATTAGGGTCTGCAACGGGGGTTGTTGCTTCCCCTGACAAGCTAAGCGCAAGAGTTATCGCGCCTGCTTGGTCAGTACAACTATGGCGGTAATGGACACTGCAAATTTCGAACGATGGCGTATGCCGGAATTAAAGCAGTTCATACGGGAAATGCAACAGCCATTGTCGGGTACGAAAGCAGACCTAATTCAAAGGGTCAAGAGCTGTATTGCTTTGAAGGTAAACAAAGCAATCGGCGGGGGAATCCGACATAGACTGTGCCGACACTTTGGCCCCAAAGTTTCCAAAACTAACACCACCATCGGGCCAAAAACTTCCTGATCCAGTCAGTCTCAAGACAGGATGGTGTTCGGCAGTGGATTTTCCTGCAGATTTTCGGGATGCAGACCTGTACAACTATTTTGTTTTGAGAATAAGAGTAGTCGTGAACTCCCCTCCCGAGCTTGTGGCAGCCTGTGGGGTGTCAATCTCCTCACAAAGTCCCTCCCCCCTTGCATAACGGACTCACGGTTGAACCTGTGTGTGGCCACTACAACACAAGCATTTACAAGGGAATATGCGCTAAACAGGCCGTTTTTAACCGGACTAACACTTTCCTTTGAAACATAGTATTCCCATGGCTTGCTCTGGCAGGGCGCACCAACCGCCATATTGTCCTCAGCTCGAACACAAAACGCTCATTTTCAGGATTACTGATACACAAACATAGGCACCGTACTTAAATAACGGTAATAATGTCTCAAAGCACAAAGTAGAGTACATCAATAGTTAATGAATATTGCTACATTATTCATATTGAGTTGTGCGTCGAAATCGAATCAAGTTAAAAGTTAGGCTACAGAGTACTCACTACTAGACAGCTTCTCGTGTAACTGTGTAGTTCGGACAGAAAACTGTTCGCATATATGCTTTACCTACTCTCAGGATAAGTTTCTGAGCTAAGTGTTCGCCTAGTCAAAGATATGCCCGGTTAAGAACTGTCTTAATGAGTGATATCAGACGCATCAACCTGTACATGCAGACAATGGGGATGAACGAACAAACGAATGCATTAATATACATAATGACCGACGGAACGAATGAATGAATGAACGAACGAATGGAGCTTTACTGCTTAATATTAGCCTATGACGGCTAGTTAAGACCAATAACAAGAACATAACTGGAGCAAATGAGACTAAGAGCGAGTCAAGCCTTGATACCTATAGTTTAAATTTTTTCACGTTTCGCGTAAGGAGATGCGATTCGTAACATCAACAAAAAGGATAAACAAAGACGAACACGGAAACATGAGGAGGACAGCAACAACAACAATGAATATGCGAGTGCATTTAATGATATTTTTAACGAGTCAATCACTCAATGCAGTTGGCGCGAGCTCTGTTCAATAATCATGCACTGCATTCCTGCAGCAGAAATGCTGAGAACGAGAGAGACCTAGTATTCAACAGCACTACACTACACCGATCCACGCCATTATTTAGTTACATCTGCTTGCAAGCTCGAGCCTAGCTTCGTCACTTCATGCCTGCTTACTGCGACAATAAACGATCACTTTGCCACGGTAGCACTGGCAAACACAACACAAATGAACACCTCTTGGTACTCTTTCACTGCGTTCTGAAGCCATTCTGTACTGACCAGAGACCACTTTTTGGTTCCCCGCGCGAAAGAGCATCAGCGGCAATAACTCCTGATTTCCAGCTTCGTTGCAGACCCTAATACATGAACACCCCCTTGAAATTTGTTCTGTAGCACTAGCAGAAAATACAATTGCCATCACATGTCTGATTAAGTACTAGTTAATCGAAGCCATTCCTTGCTAATCAAAGTGATGTCACCATTCTCTAGTTTTGAGTATCTAGAGAACATGATGTCAAAGCTATTGACTCCTATCCCATTTCCCAGACCACTACTGTCCAGGCCAAAAGATGGCAGCTCAAGTATCTTATTGATTGGAGTTGAAAAGAGGTAATTATGGGTACAGGATAAAATTGAACACTCTCACTTTGTCTAATAAAAAGGGTAACATAGGTGAAATCTATCTCTCCTCAAAGTTTGGTTAACAATGACATTAGATCTGTAAGCAAGTTAGGAGGGTGCTTACATTTTCAGAAACTCAAACAGTTACAGCAGGCAGCTTGGCCTCCCCAAGAGACTGAGTACAAAGTTTTTGAGGACCATGGCTGAGGCAGCAGAGATTTCGCTAAAGAGAAACATGGGAGAAGGCAGTGCATCTGAGGGCAACTAGGGAACAGTCCACGCAGTATAAGAGACATGTTAGGTGGAGGGGCTTTATTCTTTCGATATTCTGCATTAAGACAAAGCAGATCATCGCATAGTGTGCCTGACGACTGACGGGCACTTGGGACTATGACCCTGGTGTGGCCCCCCCCCCCCCCCCCAGAGTGTCAGGAAGACAGGACCGAAACACTTGAAGACGGGGGCTCTTCCTCTGAGGACCGTCAGTCGTCTTGCTTCTCATGAAGTTTCTTGTCCACGACTGGGGATGGGGGTGGGAGTGGGTGGGTGGGGGGAGGAGGAGGGTTATATAGTGGTAGGTACCCCATCAAAGAATTGGACAGAGCAAAGGTCATTCAATCTTATTACAGTTGAGTTTTAGATTGAGCAATATAAAATGTTCTGGAATATATACTCAAGTCACTTAAAAATAAAATAGGTAGATTTATAGTTAATGACTGCATGAAACAGCTCAACAATGCACAGGAAAAAAGTTTAAACTTGTTACAACTTTACTTTAACAGTACTTAATTTTTCATTATTGGGGAGTACAGCTGTGCATGAGTGACTTGCTTCTCCTGCCAATCCCCCCCCCCCCCCCCCCCCCCCCCCCCCCCCCCCCCCCGTGTTTACTTCAAAACTATGCATAGCATTCCTCCCATTTCCTGACAAACACACATCCAAAGCAGGTAAGCCACACTCTCTGAAGCAGAGATTCTCTGCAAATATAAAAACCCCAGCAACTGCTCACTCAGCACCAGGAGATAATCGACAGATCAACTCACCCCCCTCTGCATGCGTTTGTGAATCAAGGACGAACCACCGCTCATTTTCAGGTTGGGGTATTTGGCCTTCAGCTTGGCTTCCTCTGCCTGTTCCATGGCTTTCTGAAAAAGGGAGACAAACAAATGGCGTTCGCTTTATCCAATCTCTGAAGAAATAAACACGGTTGTCCAAATACCGGCCGTAGCCGCTTGTCAACAAACGTATCACTGCTGCAGACTGCAGTGCAGTATTGCCTATTGGCACTAAACCGCGAGCAGGAATCTGCAGGTTAAATTTGTTCAAAAGCATGTCTTACCTTCTTCTATGACTATCTGATAATGAGTAATATTATTAACAGGGTTTAATCTCAGTGACCAATTTGATGCTTTACCATACATACATTGTGAAAGACTTTCCAATTTGAATTTCAGTCAAAAGACGCCCAACATTTCAAAAACATTTCAAATGTAGCAGATTTATCACTCAAATGCATTTTCTAATCAGTTTCGTGTCTTCAATAAACGTTTTTCAAAAAGGACACCGACGAGCACACAAGATGTCTGACAAATCATTCCATTGGAACCCGCTTCCCATCTAGCACATACTGAAGCATAGATCAATGTAGTGATGTACTGAAGTAAACGCAACAGTTCGGGTCAGGCAACTTGGCTGGCCCAGCAGTGAGAAAACGAGGAACGCTCTATCATCATCATGTCTATGCTCCACCTGTTTACTCACCGAGTCGGGGTCGGACTGGACATTGGCGGGCATTTCAGGATCAACTGATGTGCCCTGATCCTCCTCATTAACGTTACCAGACTGCTCGGAGATGTTTTTCTCCGATGCCATCTCTTGTCTCTGGCTCGTTATGTTTAGCGGAGCTTCTCTGGTCGTCTCCACTGCTAAGCAATATGGCGGTTGATGACGTCAAACCGCAACTTGAAATTTCAACCAATCACATAGAAATTTGCTGCAGAGCATCAAACATGGCCGCGTCCTAGGAATCATCGGCTGGAACGGATGAGTACACACGGATGAGTACACGGATGAGTACACGAATGAGACGATTGCTCCTCATGTCAAGGGCTCATCTAGGATATCTGATTTTGCGAATGTGAACTTTTTGTGACTGAAATCGCCTCATTTAATCATGGTTACAAACGCTAAGTTTATAGGGCTTCTGCTTTTGTGCACGGGAATTTATGCTGTCGGTGTCCTTCTCTTTACGAAGGGTTTTCTGCTCAGCCGTGTTGTAGTTGAGAATAACAGCACTTGCCAAGTCGACTTCGCCGTACAATCTGAAGATAATGGAGAGGAGGGATGTTGGACGCATAAAAGGTTTAAAAGAGCTGTTCTCGTTATCGTCGATGCTTTGAAGTTCGACTTCATGGAATACAACTCATCTTTGAAAGACCCACCGTTCTACAAGAATAAACTACCGTACATACACAGTTTACTGACCCGACACCCGGAGAGGTCACTTCTCTTTCGTTTCATGGCTGACCCTCCCACCACAACTTTGCAGCGTCTGAAAGGTCTTACTACGGGAAGCTTGCCAACTTTTGTGGACGCATCGGCAAATTTTGCAAGCTCGGAAATAACCGAAGACAACATCATCGACCAGTTACTGAAGCAAAACAAGAAGATAAAATTTCTTGGTGATGACACGTGGATGGGACTGTTCCCAGGAAGGTTCCACAAGTCCTTCCCCTTTCCGTCCTTCAACGTCAAGGACCTGCACACCGTGGATAATGGAATCCTCTCACATTTGTATTCTGAAGTGCGGCAGAGGAATTGGGACGTCGTCATCGCTCACTTCCTTGGAGTGGACCACTGCGGACACCGATACGGACCCAACCACCCTGCAATGGCGGAAAAACTCCAGCAGATGGACAACATGCTCAGGTACGAGTTGTTTCCTCTTGGAGGCGAAAGTCATGGAAGCCAAGTGTTAGTATTCCCGAACAGGGCACCAAAGAGAATAATCTATAATGTAGATCTTCTATACAATGTTGTGGGAGTTACCTTTGATGCAGCCATGATTTTTTTTCATGCCAGATTTTGAACTTCAACAAGGAGTGGAGTAGGGCTGGCATCTGTCTGTCACCAGTTTGTCATCAATCATTGGCAGAGAGAGAGAGAGAGGGTCAACTAGTTGGTCAAAGACTGAGACCAGATGTGGATGAAATGTGTAAAATCAGAGCATCTTTGCTTTACCTGTACTTGAGTGTTGTTGTCTGCTGCAGGAACCTGACGATGCTGCTGAAGGAAGACACAGTGCTGTTTGTGCTGGGAGACCACGGCATGACAGCCACAGGGGACCATGGTGGTGACAGTCCTGCTGAGCTGGAGGCTGGCCTCTTTGTTTACAGCCCTGTGCAGATAACCTCTCATGGACAGGTAGGAGGAGGAGGGATGGCAAGGATAATTATGATGATTGGAATGGTATCAGTAGCCTTCAACAGATTATGTTCTCTTGCCAGATACTTTAGTATGGCCCACCAAATCTTTCCATTGCTTCTCATGCTGATCAGTGCTGGCCTGTTCCCAAGTATCCTTGCCTGAAAGTCAAATGCCACATGCGTAGATAAAAACAAATGTGAAATGTGGCATTCTGTAAACCCGAGTCAGTAGTATTGACTCTGGCACAGTTCGCAATGAATGCGTAATAGGCTTGACCCTTCGCATTACAGCCTTGCGCCAAAAATAGTTCGTTCTGATACTATTTCTCTCTCCATTTTTTACAGAAATCATTCAGATGTCAAAACTTGTTTCCATTTCAACACAAACATTTTATTACGCTTGTTTGTTGTCTCAACAAGAGTAAGTTAAGAGTTTTATGCGAAATAGTCTTAGAACTACTTTAATGGCATATGTCAGGGAGCACATCGGCTATCCCACAAGCCTCTCGTGTGACCTCTGCTTGCATAAATTGGCCGAAAACCTTCCATCACGTGATGTCAACAGTGCTAGAGATACTTTCACCGGTAGGCGAAATCTCAATTTTACTAGAATGGTCATTTGGGCCCTGCAATGGCATGTGGAGTCAGTACTGTTGATGTAGACACCACACACCTTGAGCTTGTGAATGTCATGGCTGGCATTGTGACTCCTATGGAATTGCCAGTGGCAGAGCACCTTACATTTGGGGCTTTGCTTGGTTGGCACTAGAACTGTATAGAAATTTGAAGAGATGGTTGAATCATATGACATTGACATTTAGTGTGTAAAGGGATATAGAATGGAATCTTGAGATTTTGTGGAAGTAACATGATGGCATAATTTTTAACTTTCCTTTTTACACAGTCATTAGACTTTTATTTGTAGTGTATTGTTTCTGCGTAATGCTATCATTGTTACAAGGTTCAGTGTGCTTATTCCTCAAAGAATTTAAGTTTACCCTGCAGATTTTTCTGGCAGCATGCAAGCATTTAGTTCCCTTTATGCTGCAGGGTGGTGTAGAGACGCTGTCCCAGACGGACTTGGTGCCCACACTGGCGCTACTACTGGGTGTTCCTGTTCCTTTCTCCAACCTGGGCATGGTGGTGTCGCCCCTTTTCTCCCACTGCCCTTGGTGGGGCACCAACACCTCACCAATCAAGCAGACCTTCCATGTGGTCAAGGCCCTCCACCTCAATGCACTCCAGGTAGAGACACCACCGCCTGACTGTGGTGGTGTTGAGTTGGGGTGCTATGGTGGCGATGTTCCTCTCAGCCATCTCTTTGTGCATGTGTGCGTTCATGAACACATTTGTCGTCATCTCAAAAGCCTAACTTTGCACTGCCACCAAACTTTGCATGTACACATGACCTTTCCACAAGCACTATACTCTCACTAACTCTTCCATAAGTGGTTTCTGCATCCTACATACCCAGCTGATAGTAATCTGCTGGTCCACCAGTCCCCTTACACCTACGTTAATGGATGACAGATCGTAGGCATCTGTGCTCTTATGTCCCCTCCCCCACCCCCACTCTCCTCTGTCCCCCACCCCCACTCTCCTCTGTCCCCCACCCCCACTCTCCTCTGTCTCCCATCCCCACTGTCCTCTGTCCCCCATCCCCACTGTCCTCTGTCCCCCATCCCCACTCTCCTCTGTCCCTCATCCCCACTCTCCTCTGTCTCCCATCCCCACTCTCCTCTGTCCCCCATACCCACTCTCCTCTGTCCCCCATCCCCACTCTCCTCTGTCTTCCATCCCCACTCTCATCTGTCCCCCATCCCCACTCTCCTCTGTCCCTCATCCCCACTGTCCCCATTCCCACTCTCCTCTGTCTCCCATCCCCACTCTCCTCTGTCTTCCATCCTTACTCTCCTCTGTCCCTCATCCCCACTCTCCTCTGTCCCTCATCCCCACTCTCCTCTGTCCCTCATCCCCACTCTCCTCTGTCCCTCATCCCCACTCTCCTCTGTCTTCCATCCCCACTCTCCTCTGTCTTCCATCCCCACTCTCCTCTGTCTCCCATCTCCACTCTCCTCTGTCCCTCATCCCCACTCTCCTCTGTCTTCCATTCCCACTCTCCTCTGTCCCTCATCCCCACTCTCCTCTGTCCCTCATCCCCACTGTCCCCATTCCCACTCTCCTCTGTCTCCCATCCCCACTCTCCTCTGTCTTCCATCCTTACTCTCCTCTGTCCCTCATCCCCACTCTCCTCTGTCCCTCATCCCCACTCTCCTCTGTCTTCCATCCCCACTCTCCTCTGTCTTCCATCCCCACTCTCCTCTGTCTTCCATCCCCACTCTCCTCTGTCTTCCATCCCCACTCTCCTCTGTCTTCCATCCCCACTCTCCTCTGTCTCCCATCCCCACCTCTGTCCCTCATCCCCACTCTCCACTGTCCCCCATCCCCACTCTCCTCTGTCTCCCATCTCCACTCTCCTCTGTCTTCCATCCCCACTCTCCTCTGTCTCCCATCCCCACTCTCCACTGTCTCCCATTCCCACTCTCCACTGTCCCCCATCCCCACTCTCCTCTGTCTCCCATCTCCACTCTCCTCTGTCTTCCATCCCCACTCTCCTCTGTCTCCCATCCTGACTCTCCTCTGTCCCCCATCCCCACTGTCTCCCATCCCCACTCTCCTCTGTCTCCCATCCCCACTCTCCTCTGTCCCTCATCCCCACTCTCCTCTGTCCCCCATCCCCACTCTCCTCTGTCTCCCATCCCCACCTCTGTCCCTCATCCCCACTCTCCACTGTCCCCCATCCCCACTCTCCTCTGTCTCCCATCTCCACTCTCCTCTGTCTTCCATCCCCACTCTCCTCTGTCTCCCATCCCCACTCTCCACTGTCTCCCATTCCCACTCTCCACTGTCCCCCATCCCCACTCTCCTCTGTCTCCCATCTCCACTCTCCTCTGTCTTCCATCCCCACTCTCCTCTGTCTCCCATCCTGACTCTCCTCTGTCCCCCATCCCCACTGTCTCCCATCCCCACTCTCCTCTGTCTCCCATCCCCACTCTCCTCTGTCCCTCATCCCCACTCTCCTCTGTCCCCCATCCCCACTCTCCTCTGTCTCCCATCCCCACTCTCCTCTGTCTCCCATCCCCACACTCCTCTGTCCCCCATCCCCACTGTCTCCCATCCCCACTCTCCTCTGTCTCCCATCTCCACTCTCCTCTGTCTTCCATCCCCACTCTCCTCTGTCTTCCATCCCCACTCTCCTCTGTCCCCCAT
>JAWQFJ010018840.1:0-10599 GCA_034096865.1 Theodoxus fluviatilis
AATGCCTTTACATTGCCCCACAAAGCATGTCCGGTGGTAAAACTCCAATGACATTCTAGTGTGTTGTGTGTGCCCACATTTTGCTCACTAAGATTGAAACCTACGTGGTCCTACGGGGAGACAATGGCTGTGCGCTCTATTTATCCGCCTGAATCCGTCGGCCGCCACGTCACCGCAGTCCCCCGTGACGTGATCGGCTAATCGACAGCTTTCGTGCCAATCGAGCGCTTTCGGCTGATCAACATGGCGGCACAATTGTGGTGTTTAGAAGAGTTACTAGACAGCGGTAGCGATGATGAGGAAATGTGCTGTCTTCTTGGTTTATGGTAAGGTTTGAGGTTATTGTGTAAATTGAACATTTTCATTACCACTACCTGTGCCCTGATAAGTGACTCCTGAGCCTAGGTGCAGTCAAAGACCCTATAATTATACACTAAGACCACGCACTCGAGCGATTTTCCTTTACGCAAAGGGAGGTCATAATGTAGAGTTACGTCCCTTTGCGAGTTCGAATTTTCAATTCGAACTTAATGCAGGATTTCTCACCGTCAACCACACATCGTGCACACAATAAAGAAAAAAAATCGTAATCTACTTCAATTATCCAGCGGAGATTGCAGCGAGGTGACAAATTAAGGCACACATGAGTCAGCGGAGAACGAATTATCGAATATTTTCAGTGTCGAAGCGTCACAAAACATAAACCCTAGTCTGGTCGTCGCCATCTTGGATCTTCGTTCGCCTCAGAAAACCTGAGGGCGGACCCGGCGGTCGCCGAGTGATCCGCCAGTGACGTCACCTGAACAAATCGAGCGCAACAAAAAACCCGCCGGTGCCCCGTCTCGCCCGCCGGCGGATTCAGGCGGACAAATCGAGCGCAGCCAGTGTATCAGAGCCTGCAAATGCTGTATGGACGTATTCATACTCATAGACAGGGTACTGAAATGAACATGCACTGACAATACAAATGAAAAGTAGTTAACACATTTTAATCAAATTCTGTCAACAATGCTAGCTCATGGTCATAACAGTTTCAAAAGATCCACAAACTTCACTCTTGCTTTCATTTCTATTGCTCTGAAATTGTATAGGACAATACTACTCACTTGATCAGGTTTCTTACTAAGCATCCATACAATGCATTCACATTTCTTTCATATGATCATAAAGTGCAATGGCAACATGTCCAAGAAAAGTTCAATTCTTGACAGATCACAGTTGGCACAAAACTCATCTTAGTCTTCTTCACCAGTGCGGTCCTTCCTCCTGGAGTTGCTGGAAATTTTGTAAGTGCCCTGCATCTGCCATTGCAACAACGTCTCAGTGCAACTCCCTCAATATTTTCATCTCCATCCAAATTTGACCTCCTCCTTCTCCTGCGAGGTGGGGTCAGGGGTACTTCATCCTCAGCACTCATTCTTCTCTCACTCTCCTGAAACTTCCATTGCTGCTGCAGGATTTGTCCTTCACTTTGTCTCTCTCCTCCCCGACACAGCAGATCTCTCATTCCTAACGGAGAAATGTGGCACCTGCTTCCTCGTAGTAAATTCCTGCATCTGTTCACTCCTTGGAACATCTGTCCTCCTCCTCACAGAGACGTTCTGCAAACCTTCCCTGGCTGATGTGTCATGCTGCAGCTCCAGCAGCCTGAACTTCTTCAGCAGAGATTCTGCTTCATCCAGAATTTGCACCTGGATGCCGAGGCAGATGACATTTTCAGCTGGGCTGGACCTCCAGCAGGATGGAGGAGAAAGGTCCCGGCTTTGAAGATATTGGTCTGTCTGCAGTATCTGTCCTGGTGGCAGGCAGGGTCTGTGAGGGTGCTGGGAGGCCAGCAATGCCCTGGGCATTCTGCATCAGGCCCAGTCTCTGGGACTCCAGCAGCTGCTGCAGCACAGGGTTCATGGGCCACTGCTAACAGTGCCAGCCCTGGACAGAGCTTTCCATTGCTTGAAGACTCGTGTGTCGTGCCTGATTCTCTGCTCCTCGTTGTGCGGTGGTTAAACCCTCTGCGCACCGTCGGCGGTCATAACCGCCGAAGTAGTTACCTCCCCTCACAGCCGTCGGCGGTTATAGTCGACAAACTGATAGGCATGTTTGAATCTGGCGCTGTTTGCTATGAATCTTGGGATTGTGAGAGCTCTCTACGCATGGAGACTGCACAGAAGAGCCTCGCTTTCATAATAATAGTCGCCATATTGTTTCACTGCACGTGCGCGAATTTAGATCGAATTTTTAAGTTACTGATCGAGGTAGACACGCTGCCGCTCGATTTCGATCGCGCACGCTGGCCCAGAAATGACTCAGCTCGATCCTGATGAAGAGCGAATCTTCGAAATATTGTTCGATTCGGACTCGGAAGAAGAATTCCATGGTTTCACAGAGGAAGATTTGGTCGAGTTTGCCGCAGACAGTGACTCCGATGACAAAATCGAAGTTGAACCAGCGCAGTCTAAGATTCGTCTGCGTGTGACCACTCTTGGTTGCTGTGGCAAACTCAACCAAATCTTCCTCTGTGAAGCCATGGAATTCTTCTTCCGAGTCAGAATCGAACAATATTTCAAAGATTCGCTCTTCATCAGAATCGAACTCAATCATTTCTGAGCCAGCGTGCGCAATTGAAATCGCGCAACAACGTGTCTACCTCGATCGGTAACTTCTAAATTCGCGCATGGACTCTCCTCAACATGTGCCCGATGAGGTATCTAAATCGGATGCTTTTTATCTCTATTTCAACTAATAAAGTCGTTGACTTGATGATCGACAAAACGTATCGCTACGCTGGTCAAGTGAGGGTGAAGAAAGGAAGCGATGCGGGAATTTATTCTCGAGTGAGTCAGTGGCAGCCTGTCACTCGACACGTTTTTTAATTTGTGTTGTCTCAGTTTATTTTTAAATCATATTGTATTGCATGGACATAAATTTCAGTGTGTCTATCAGAGAGAGCATTCAATTTTCCATCTTTCCTCCAAAAAGTTTGCCTCTATAGCAAATAATAAAATAATTGTATATTTTTAAACAGAAGAGGGGTCTCGGTTTTGGGGCACGTCCAGAAAATAACTGGCTGCAGGGAGTAAAATCCGAGCTGCGCCACTGTGGCAGTCGCGTATAAAGACGCGCTCGATACCCCATGTGTTGTCTTAGCTCTACAGCTACATGATAGGCACGTTTAGCTTGCAGAGAATGGTCGCTACCTAGAGATAAGAGATAGGGCCTTGGTTTGACTATCATATAGCACTTGATTTTTTGCGAGAACGAGTTTGCAAGCTAAATTTAGGCGTTGTTGTTGTGCGTCGAGCGAACGTTGAAATTCGCAATGGCTGCTCTGCGCCGGCGTCCTAGAAATGTCTTCGAAGATGTGCAGTTTCTAGACTTCAGTGAAGATTCCGATTATGACAGTGATGACAATGTAGACTTAGCAATTCGAAGAGGCATCCCTGATGAAAACAATCTGTCTCCCATCGCCCAGGCACCCACTGAATGACTGATCGCGAGATCGAAGACAATCACAATGTTACGAATGTAAACAATGACTGGTCGAGGGAGAGGAGCGAAGTGCTGCAATGCCCCTTCACGGGTGAGTCGAAGCTGTGTGTGAATTTGCCTTCGAATCCAGAGCCCATTAATTTCTTCAAACTGTTCATCGATGACTCTATCGTAGAAGTGATGGTTGACCAGACCAATCTGTATGCTGAGAAGATCCGCACGACCAATCCATCGCTGCACTCTCGACTTCGCAGCTGAGCTGGAAACCTGTCACGTCACCAAAGATGAAATGTGCGTGTTCCTTGCAGTCATTTTGATCACTGAACTCGTCATCAAGTCAAGCTTGTCCAAATATTACTCTACAAGCCCCTCTGTGTGACTCCTTGCTTTGAAGCATACCACATAGAGGACTGATTATGAGAGATTCTTACAGCAGTCTGAAGCAACTGGTGGTCCCTCCCCCACCCCTTCTACCTCCACTGGTGGTGTCTCCCCCACCCCTTCCACCTCCACTGGTGGTGCCAATGAGACAATCAGATTTTTTAGAATGAGAATGGTTCAGTCTTCCTTGATACTTACCCTTAGCATTCAAATATTCCTTCTGTAGTTGACTGGACTCTTTTTGATTCTCTTTGGAATACCACATATTTTTGCATGTAAGGTGACAAATTAGTGTATACATGATTTTATACTTGGCATTTAGAATGTTGGGCCCTCTCTTTCCTTGGAGCATTAGTAACATTTTAGCAACATATTTTGTCAGCATGTATTGCATAGCTGAACAGAAATAATATAAATAATAAATGTATCAGGAGGTGTCCGGAAATAACCCTTGTGGATTTTTTGTACAACACATGGTTTCCTAATGATGTATCATGATTTTGAGAACACAAAGTGCATGAGAAATAATTTGTTTTTCCTAATGTCATATCATGAGACCATCTTCAGACAATTTCTTTATAATTTTAGCACTGGAAATTCTTGTGTACAATTGAGCTTGGCCAATTAATGATGCCTCAAATTTCCTAATTTTGTCAGTTTGAAAAATTATGAATAAATATAGATTGAAAATAGAAAGACAGTGCTTGTTTTATGTTGTTGTTGGTTCATTTCTGAACATTTCACCAACACATTGTGTCTGTGTAAGTTGTACTGTTAAGGAGCTATGATGAAAAGAAGTAAGGTGGTGCGTTTTTTTCTTCCGAAGTCCTTGTTAATTTCCCACAGAAGGACAGTGATGGGTTTTTTATGACGCCACGGTAAGGGTTAAATAGGGGATTCCCTGAGTGCTCAGAGAACAGGGAAGATGGGACAGCATGCTATTTGTTGTTTACGTTCAATTTCTTTATTTTCTTTTTTTGCATGTATGGCAGGGAAGGGGATAAGTTAACTGTCTTTCACTGTTCTCCAATTTTCTTGCTGATCATACAGTTTGCTTATGAAACCCCCTTGTAAAAATAGGTTTTAATTGTAATGCATGTTTCTACCTCTCATCTGCATGCCTAAGGCAACCAAAACAAATTAGTGGTTATTTTTAACTACCAACCGTAAACTATTTTTTGGATCAATCCAAAAAATAGTTTACGGTTGGTAGTTAAAAATAACCACTATTTTGGGGGGGTTGCCTTAGGCATGCAGATGAGAGGTAGAAACATGCATTACAATTAAAACCTATTTTTACAAGGGGGTTTCATAAGCAAACTGTATGATCAGCAAGAAAATTGGAGAACAGTGAAAGACAGTTAACTTATCCCCTTCCCTGCCATACATGCAAAAAAAGAAAATAAAGAAATTGAACGTAAACAACAAATAGCATGCTGTCCCATCTTCCCTGTTCTCTGAGCACTCAGGGAATCCCCTATTTAACCCTTACCGTGGCGTCATAAAAAACCCATCACTGTCCTTCTGTGGGAAATTAACAAGGACTTCGGAAGAAAAAAACGCACCACCTTACTTCTTTTCATCATAGCTCCTTAACAGTACAACTTACACAGACACAATGTGTTGGTGAAATGTTCAGAAATGAACCAACAACAACATAAAACAAGCACTGTCTTTCTATTTTCAATCTATATTTATTCATAATTTTTCAAACTGACAAAATTAGGAAATTTGAGGCATCATTAATTGGCCAAGCTCAATTGTACACAAGAATTTCCAGTGCTAAAATTATAAAGAAATTGTCTGAAGATGGTCTCATGATATGACATTAGGAAAAACAAATTATTTCTCATGCACTTTGTGTTCTCAAAATCATGATACATCATTAGGAAACCATGTGTTGTACAAAAAATCCACAAGGGTATTTCCGGACACCTCCTGATACATTTATTATTTATATTATTTCTGTTCAGCTATGCAATACATGCTGACAAAATATGTTGCTAAAATGTTACTAATGCTCCAAGGAAAGAGAGGGCACAACATTCTAAATGCCAAGTATAAAATCATGTATACACTAATTTGTCACCTTACATGCAAAAATATGTGGTATTCCAAAGAGAATCAAAAAGAGTCCAGTCAACTACAGAAGGAATATTTGAATGCTAAGGGTAAGTATCAAGGAAGACTGAACCATTCTCATTCTAAAAAATCTGATTGTCTCATTGGCACCACCAGTGGAGGTGGAAGGGGTGGGGGAGACACCACCAGTGGAGGTAGAAGGGGTGGGGGAGGGACCACCAGTTGCTTCAGACTGCTGTAAGAATCTCTCATAATCAGTCCTCTTGTGGTATGCTTCAAAGCAAGGAGTCACACAGAGGGGCTTGTAGAGTAATATTTGGACAAGCTTGACTTGATGACGAGTTCAGTGATCAAAATGACTGCAAGGAACACGCACATTTCATCTTTGGTGACGTGACAGGTTTCCAGCTCAGCTGCGAAGTCGAGAGTGCAGCGATGGATTGGTCGTGCGGATCTTCTCAGCATACAGATTGGTCTGGTCAACCATCACTTCTACGATAGAGTCATCGATGAACAGTTTGAAGAAATTAATGGGCTCTGGATTCGAAGGCAAATTCACACACAGCTTCGACTCACCCGTGAAGGGGCATTGCAGCACTTCGCTCCTCTCCCTCGACCAGTCATTGTTTACATTCGTAACATTGTGATTGTCTTCGATCTCGCGATCAGTCATTCAGTGGGTGCCTGGGCGATGGGAGACAGATTGTTTTCATCAGGGATGCCTCTTCGAATTGCTAAGTCTACATTGTCATCACTGTCATAATCGGAATCTTCACTGAAGTCTAGAAACTGCACATCTTCGAAGACATTTCTAGGACGCCGGCGCAGAGCAGCCATTGCGAATTTCAACGTTCGCTCGACGCACAACAACAACGCCTAAATTTAGCTTGCAAACTCGTTCTCGCAAAAAATCAAGTGCTATATGATAGTCAAACCAAGGCCCTATCTCTTATCTCTAGGTAGCGACCATTCTCTGCAAGCTAAACGTGCCTATCATGTAGCTGTAGAGCTAAGACAACACATGGGGTATCGAGCGCGTCTTTATACGCGACTGCCACAGTGGCGCAGCTAGGCGGAGCGCGTCTCAGTACGCGACTGCCACCGTAAGGGTTCAGTAAATATGAACCCCTCTGGACCCCATTAATTTTTCACGGATTTTACTCCCTGCAGCCAGTTATTTTCTGGACGTGCCCCAAAACCGAGACCCCTCTTCTGTTTAAAAATATACAATTATTTTATTATTTGCTATAGAGGCAAACTTTTTGGAGGAAAGATGGAAAATTGAATGCTCTCTCTGATAGACACACTGAAATTTATGTCCATGCAATACAATATGATTTAAAAATAAACTGAGACAACACAAATTAAAAAACGTGTCGAGTGACAGGCTGCCACTGACTCACTCGAGAATAAATTCCCGCATCGCTTCCTTTCTTCACCCTCACTTGACCAGCGTAGCGATACGTTTTGTCGATCATCAAGTCAACGACTTTATTAGTTGAAATAGAGATAAAAAGCATCCGATTTAGATACCTCATCGGGCACATGTTGAGGAGAGTCCATGCGCGAATTTAGAAGTTACCGATCGAGGTAGACACGTTGTTGCGCGATTTCAATTGCGCACGCTGGCTCAGAAATGATTGAGTTCGATTCTGATGAAGAGCGAATCTTTGAAATATTGTTCGATTCTGACTCGGAAGAAGAATTCCATGGCTTCACAGAGGAAGATTTGGTTGAGTTTGCCACAGCAACCAAGAGTGGTCACACGCAGACGGAATCTTAGACTGCGCTGGTTCAACTTCGATTTTGTCATCGGAGTCACTGTCTGCGGCAAACTCGACCAAATCTTCCTCTGTGAAACCATGGAATTCTTCTTCCGAGTCCGAATCGAACAATATTTCGAAGATTCGCTCTTCATCAGGATCGAGCTGAGTCATTTCTGGGCCAGCGTGCGCGATCGAAATCGAGCGGCAGCGTGTCTACCTCGATCAGTAACTTAAAAATTCGATCTAAATTCGCGCACGTGCAGTGAAACAATATGGCGACTATTATTATGAAAGCGAGGCTCTTCTGTGCAGTCTCCATGCGTAGAGAGCTCTCACAATCCCAAGATTCATAGCAAACAGCGCCAGATTCAAACATGCCTATCAGTTTGTCGACTATAACCGCCGACGGCTGTGAGGGGAGGTAACTACTTCGGCGGTTATGACCGCCGACGGTGCGCAGAGGGTTTAAAAGTGTTTTCAGTGAAAGTGTGGATTATGTTCAATCTGTTAAGAATGTAAAGGCAAAGCAAAGTGTGTGTGTGTGTGTGTGTATGTGTGTGTGTGTGTGTGTGTGTATGTGTGTGTGTGTGTGTATGTGTGTGTGTTTTCTGTAATAAATAATTTCATATGGAATGCATTTGAAGGGGATAATGGACGAGAGTTCAGCCCCAGCCCAGAGGTTTGAAACCAAAATTCAATGTTGTACCAACATTTGAATAACAATATTATTGTGAAGGGTTTTTCCTTTATGTCTACATGAAGTTACAACACTATCCACCTCCCACCTCTTGTTCCTTCAGATGGGCACCGCACAACGAGGAGCAGAGAATCAGGCACGACACACGAGTCTTCAAGCAATGGAAAGCTCTGTCCAGGGCTGGCACTGTTAGCAGTGGCCCCATGAACCCTGTGCTGCAGCAGCTGCTGGAGTCCCAGAGACTGGGCCTGATGCAGAATGCCCAGGGCATTGCTGGCCTCCCAGCACCCTCACAGACCCTGCCTGCCACCAGGACAGATACTGCAGACAGACCAATATCTTCAAAGCCGGGACCTTTCTCCTCCATCCTGCTGGAGGTCCAGCCCAGCTGAAAATGTCATCTGCCTCGGCATCCAGGTGCAAATTCTGGATGAAGCAGAATCTCTGCTGAAGAGGTTCAGGCTGCTGGAGCTGCAGCATGACACATCAGCCAGGGAAGGTTTGCAGAACGTCTCTGTGAGGAGGAGGACAGATGTTCCAAGGAGTGAACAGATGCAGGAATTTACTACGAGGAAGCAGGTGCCACATTTCTCCGTTAGGAATGAGAGATCTGCTGTGTCGGGGAGGAGAGAGACAAGTGAAGGACAAATCCTGCAGCAGCAATGGAAGTTTCAGGAGAGTGATAGAAGAATGAGTGCTGAGGATGAAGTACCCCTGACCCCACCTCGCAGGAGAAGGAGGAGGTCAAATTTGGATGGAGATGAAAAGATTGAGGGAGTTGCACTGAGACGTTGTTGCAATGGCAGATGCAGGGCACTTACAAAATTTCCAGCAACTCCAGGAGGAAGGACCGCACGGGTGAAGAAGACTAAGATGAGTTTTGTGCCAACTGTGATCTGTCAAGAATTGAACTTTTCTTGGACATGTTGCCCATTGCACTTTATGATCATATGAAAGAAATGTGAATGCATTGTATGGATGCTTAGTAAGAACCTGATCAAGTGAGTAGTATTGTCCTATACAATTTCAGAGCAATAGAAATGAAAGCAAGAGTGAAGTTTGTGGATCTTTTGAAACTGTTATGACCATGAGCTAGCATTGTTGACAGAATTTGATTAAATGGTTAAATGACTTTTCATTTGTATTGTCAGTGCATGTTCATTTCAGTACCCTGTCTATGAGTATGAATACGTCCATACAGCATTTGCAGGCTCTGATACACTGGCTGCGCTCGATTTGTCCGCCTGAATCCGCCGGCGGGCGAGACGGGGCACCGGCGGGTTTTTGTTGCGCTCGATTTGTTCAGGTGACGTCACTGGCGGATCACTCGGCGACCGCCGGGTCCGCCCTCAGGTTTTCTGAGGCGAACGAAGATCCAAGATGGCGACGACCAGACTAGGGTTTATGTTTTGTGACGCTTCGACACTGAAAATATTCGATAATTCGTTCTCCGCTGACTCATGTGTGCCTTAATTTGTCACCTCGCTGCAATCTCCGCTGGATAATTGAAGTAGATTACGATTTTTTTTCTTTATTGTGTGCACGATGTGTGGTTGACGGTGAGAAATCCTGCATTAAGTTCGAATTGAAAATTCGAACTCGCAAAGGGACGTAACTCTACATTATGACCTCCCTTTGCGTAAAGGAAAATCGCTCGAGTGCGTGGTCTTAGTGTATAATTATAGGGTCTTTGACTGCACCTAGGCTCAGGAGTCACTTATCAGGGCACAGGTAGTGGTAATGAAAATGTTCAATTTACACAATAACCTCAAACCTTACCATAAACCAAGAAGACAGCACATTTCCTCATCATCGCTACCGCTGTCTAGTAACTCTTCTAAACACCACAATTGTGCCGCCATGTTGATCAGCCGAAAGCGCTCGATTGGCACGAAAGCTGTCGATTAGCCGATCACGTCACGGGGGACTGCGGTGACGTGGCGGCCGACGGATTCAGGCGGATAATTTGTGCGCACAGCCATTGTCTCCCCGTAGGACCACGTAGGTTTCAATCTTAGTGAGCAAAATGTGGGCACACACAACACACTAGAATGTCATTGGAGTTTTACCACCGGACATGCTTTGTGGGCCTATGTAAAGGCATTTCATCTCAAATATTCACAAGACGCTGTTCAGGTAAGAAAAAAAGTCAAAGCCATGATTTCCCTACTTATTTCCCATCTTAAG
>JAWQFJ010018841.1:0-11870 GCA_034096865.1 Theodoxus fluviatilis
GTCTCCAATGTCCCCACTGCGTCTCCCAATGTCCCCACTGCGTCTCCCAATTTCCCCACTGCGTCTCCCAATGTCCCCACTGCGTCTCCCAATGTCCCCACTGCGTCTCCCAATTTCCCCACTGCGTCTCCCAATGTCCCCACTGCATCTCCCAATGTCCCCACTGCGTCTCCCAATGTCCCCACTGCGTCTCCCAATGTCCCCACTGCGTCTCCCAATGTCCCCACTGCGTCTCCCAATTTCCCCACTGCGTCTCCCAATGTCCCCACTGCGTCTCCCAATGTCCCCACTGCGTCTCCCAATTTCCCCACTGCGTCTCCCAATGTCCCCACTGCGTCTCCCAATGTCCCCACTGCGTCTCCCAATTTCTTCACTGCGTCTCCCAATTTCCCCACTGCGTCTCCCAATTTCCCCACTGCGTCTCCCAATGTCCCCACTGCGTCTCCCAATTTCCCCACTGCGTCTCCCAATTTCCCCACTGCGTCTCCCAATTTCCCCACTGCGTCTCCCAATTTCCCCACTGCGTCTCCCAATGTCCCCACTGCGTCTCCCAATGTCCCCACTGCGTCTCCCAATGTCCCCACTGCGTCTCCCAATGTCCCCACTGCGTCTCCCAATGTCCCCACTGCGTCTCCCAATGTCCCCACTGCGTCTCCCAATGTCCCCACTGCGTCTCCCAATGTCCCCACTGCGTCTCCCAATGTCCCCACTGCATCTCCCAATGTCCCCACTGCGTCTCCCAATTTCCCCACTGCGTCTCCCAATGTCCCCACTGCGTCTCCCAATGTCCCCACTGCGTCTCCCAATGTCCCCACTGCGTCTCCCAATGTCCCCACTGCGTCTCCCAATGTCCCCACTGCGTCTCCCAATGTCCCCACTGCGTCTCCCAATGTCCCCACTGCGTCTCCCAATGTCCCCACTGCGTCTCCCAATTTCCCCACTGCGTCTCCCAATTTCTTCACTGCGTCTCCCAATGTCCCCCTCCCACTGCGTCTCCCAATTTCCCCACTGCGTCTCCCAATGTCTCCACTGCGTCTCCCAATGTCCCCACTGAGTCTCTCAATGTCCCCACTGCGTCTCCCAATTTCACCACTGCCTCTCCCAATGTCTCCACTGTGTCTCCCAATGTCCCCACTGAGTCTCCCAATTTCTCACTGCGTCTCCCAATGTCCCCACTGCGTCTCCCAATGTCCCCACTGCGTCTCCCAATGTCCCCACTGCATCTGCTCAAAGTCCCCACTGCGTCTCCCAATGTCCCCACTGCGTCTCCCAATGTCCCCACTGCGTCTCCCAATGTCCCCACTGCGTCTCCCAATTTCTTCACTGCGTCTCCCAATTTCCCCACTCTCCCCACTGTGTCTCCCAATTTCCCCACTGCGTCTCCCAATGTCCCCACTGCGTCTCCCAATGTCCCCACTGAGTCTCTCAATGTCCCCACTGCGTCTCCCAATGTCCCCACTGCGTCTCCCAATGTCCCCACTGCGTCTCCCAATGTCCCCACTGCGTCTCCCAATGTCTCCACTGCGTCTCCCAATGTCCCCACTGCGTCTCCCAATGTCCCCACTGCGTCTCCCAATGTCCCCACTGCGTCTCTAAATGTCCCCACTGCATCTCCCTATGTCCCCACTGCGTCTCCCAATGTCCCCACTGCGTCTCCCAATTTCTTCACTGCGTCTCCCAATTTCCCCACTGCGTCTCCCAATTTCTTCACTGCGTCTCCCAATTTCCCCACTGCGTCTCCCAATGTCCCCACTGCGTCTCCCAATTTCCCCACTGCGTCTCCCAATGTCCCCACTGCGTCTCCCAATGTCCCCACTGCGTCTCCCAATGTCCCCACTGCGTCTCCCAATTTCCCCACTGCGTCTCCCAATTTCCCCCTCTCCCCACTGCGTCTCCCAATTTCTTCACTGCGTCTCCCAATTTCCCCACTGCGTCTCCCAATGTCCCACTGCGTCTCCCAATTTCCCCACTGCGTCTCCCAATGTCTCCACTGCGTCTCCCAATGTCCCCACTGCGTCTCCCAATGTCCCCACTGCGTCTCCCAATGTCCCCACTGCGTCTCCCAATTTCCCCACTGCGTCTCCCAATTTCCCCACTGCGTCTCCCAATGTCCCCACTGTGTCTCCCAATGTCCCCACTGCGTCTCCCAATGTCCCCACTGTGTCTCCCAATGTCCCGACTGCATCTCCCAATTTCCCCACTGCGTCTCCCAATTTCTTCACTGCGTCTCCCAATTTCCCCACTGCGTCTCCCAATGTCCCCACTGCGTCTCCCAATTTCCCCACTGCGTCTCCCAATTTCCCCACTGCGTCTCCCAATTTCCCCACTGCGTCTCCCAATGTCCCCACTGCGTCTCCCAATTTCTTCACTGCGTCTCCCAATGTCCCCACTGTGTCTCCCAATGTCTCCACTGCGTCTCCCAATGTCCCCACTGCGTCTCCCAATGTCCCCACTGCGTCTCCCAATGTCCCCACTGCGTCTCCCAATGTCCCCACTGCGTCTCCCAATGTCTCCACTGCGTCTACCAATGTCCCCACTGCGTCTCCCAATTTCCCCATTGCGTCTCCCAATTTCCCCACTGCGTCTCCCAATGTCTCCACTGCGTCTTCCAATGTCCCCACTGCGTCTCCCAATTTCCCCATTGCGTCTCCCAATTTCCCCATTGCGTCTCCCAATTTCCCCACTGCGTCTCCCAATTTCCCCACTGCGTCTCCCAATGTCCCCACTGCGTCTCCCAATGTCCCCACTGCATCCCCCAATTTCCCCACTGCGTCTCCCAATTTCCTTAGAGGGGAATAAGTAGGGAAATCTTGGCTTGACTTTTTCTTACTGTAACATCGTCTTGTGATTATTTGAGATCAAATGCCTTACATAGCCAACAAAGGATGATAGGTGGTAAAACTCCATACATTCCAGTGTGTTGTGTGCCACATTTTGCTCACTAAGATTGAAACATACGTGGTCTAAGGGGAGACAATGTAGCAGAGCCTGCAAATGCTGTATGGACGTATTCATAATCATAGACAGGGTACTGAAATGAACATGCACTGACAATACAAATGAAAAGTATTTAATAATTTAATCACATTCTGTCAACAATGCTAGCTCATGGTCATAACAGTTTCAAAAGATCCTCAAACTTCACTCTTGCTTTCATTATTATTGCTCTGAAATTGTATAGGACAATACTACTCACTTGATCAGGTTCTTACTAAGCATCCATACAATGCATTCACATTTCTTTTATATGATCATAAAGTGCAATGGGCAACATGTCCAAGAAAAGTTCAATTCCTTGACAGAATCACAGTTGGCACAAAACTCATCTTAGTCTTCTTCACCAGTGCGGTCCTTCCTCCTGGAGTTGCTGGAAATTTTGTAAGTGCCCTGCATCTGCCATTGCAACAACGTCTCAGGTGCAACTCCCTCAATCTTTTCATCTCCATCCAAATTTGACCTCCTCCTTCTCCTGCGAGGTGGGGTCAGGGGTACTTCATCCTCAGCACTCATTCTTCTCTCACTCTCCTGAAACTTCCATTGCTGCTGCAGGATTTGTCCTTCACTTGTCTCTCTCCTCCCCGACACAGCAGATCTCTCATTCCTAACAGAGAAATGTGGCACCTGCTTCCTTGTAGAAAATTCCTGCATCTGTTCATTCCTTGGAACATCTGTCCTCCTCCTCACAGAGACGTTCTGCAAACCTTCCCTGGCTGATGTGTCATGCTGCAGCTCCAGCAGCCTGAACCTCTTCAGCAGAGATTCTGCTTCATCCAGAATTTGCACCTGGGATGCCGAGGCGGATGGCATTTTCAGCTTGGGCTGGACCTCCAGCAGGATGGAGGAGAAAGGTCCCGGCTTTGAAGACACTGGTCTGTCTGCAGTATCTGTCCTGGTGGCAGGCAGGGTCTGTGAGGGTGCTGGGAGGCCAGCAATGCCCTGGGCATTCTGCATCAGGCCCAGTCTCTGGGACTCCAGCAGCTGCTGCAGCACAGGGTTCATGGGGCCACTGCTAACAGTGCCAGCCCTGGACAGAGCTTTCCATTGCTTGAAGACTCGTGTGTCGTGCCTGATTCTCTGCTCCTCGTTGTGCGGTGCCCATCTGGAGGAACAAGAGGTGGGAGGTGGATAAGTGTTGTAACTTCATGTAGACATAAAGGAAAAACCCTTCATCAATAATCTTGTTATTCAAATGTTGGTACAACATTGAATTTTGATTTCAAACCCTCTGGGCTGGGGCTGAACTCTCGTCCATTTATCCCCTTCAATTGCATACCATATGAAATTATTTAATACAGAAACCACACACACACACACACATACACACACACACACACACACACACACACACACACACACACACACACACACTTTGCTTTGCCTTTACATTCTTAACAGATTGAACATAATCCACACTTTCACTGAAAACACTTTTAATATTTACTTAAATAGGGGATTCCCTGAGTGCTCATAGAACAGGGAAGATGGGACAGCATGCTATTTGTTGTTTACGTTCAATTTCTTTATTTTCTTTTTTTGCATGTATGGCAGGGAAGGGGATAAGTTAACTGTCTTTCACTGTTCTCCAATTTTCTTGCTGATCATACAGTTTGCTTATGAAACCCCCTTGTAAAAATAGGTTTTAATTGTAATGCATGTTTCTACCTCTCATCTGCATGCCACTAATTTGTTTTGGTTGCCTTAGGCATGCAGATGAGAGGTAGAAACATGCATTACAATTAAAACCTATTTTTACAAGGGGGTTTCATAAGCAAACTGTATGATCAGCAAGAAAATGGGAGAACAGTGAAAGACAGTTAACTTATCCCCTTCCCTGCCATATATTTTGCATGCCATATTCCAGGATATTTTCAAATTTTTTATTGTACTAGTGTTTGTCATATAGCTTTCTTATTTTCCAGAGCACTGAACAGAGCAGAGACTGAGTCATTTGCAGTTGCCCACTTTTTGTGACTGACAGTGCTTCAATAAAAGCCCAAAAATTTCCAGGACCTAGCAAAGCTCTGACAGTTCAAGGCCCAGAAAATTTCCAGGGAAGGAGTTAAAGAACTCAAAATCCTTTGTCAGTTCTGTCTTTCTGGTTATGAGTAACCAGCAAAATCAACACCACTCCTGCAACAGCATGGATTCCGTACCAGCCTTAGTGAACCCGTTCTCTCTGGCCCTTTGCGATCCCTCCATAGCTTCAGCTGCTTGACAGTTGGGGGGATAAGAGTGCAAGGATGTTTCCACAGGAAAAACAAAACACAGCAAGCTACAGGACAAGCACACTTTTAAAAACAAGGGGAAGTGATACATCAGCTCATAAAGATGCTCAAATATCCCTGAAAAGGCACACTGTGACATCTATTTATGCAGATGTAACGCAAACTGGCTAGAACAAAGCACAAACTCACTTTGATTTGAGCAGACGGATGACCCCCTCCCGTGAGATCGGGAAACTCTGGGCCAGTCTCTCTGGCGTCCACTCCTCGGGTGACTGCTGGTTAAGGTATCGGATTTGAGCCTTGGCACCCCAGGTGAGAAGGTTGGCTTCCTGAGGCTCCTTGAAGTGTTTCTTCTCAAGAATCTTGTTCTTCAGCCATTGGCGAGTCTGTTTCCTCTCCCTGCAGCAACACAGAGGAGGGTGCCTGGTATTAGTATCACACAAAAAGAGTATGCCTAGAATCAGTGTCATACAGTGGAGTGTCTGGTTCATGTCTTTCTGAGGAGTAGGCCTAGAATCAGTGTCATACACTGATATAGTACAACTACCAGAAACATTCTTCCATAGGATATATGATTTTCAATGCGCACAATTGTGTGACAATGTGACAGTAACTGTGCACTCAACTGTGCAGCATTCTGACATGAGATGCGTTGTTATGTGACGCTGACAGTGACACAATACAGACTCTTACCATATTGTATCAGTAGATTTTCTTCTGTTCTAGATCTATACAAGACACTTAACTGTGTGACATTGCAACTGTGGAAATGCTCTACAGTGTGACACTGAGACCAGGCACACTTTCCTTTGTGACATTTGTACTTGACACATTACACCATGGGATAGAGTATGTTGGATCTTTGCCCGGGAGACTTTGTTGATGGTCTTCTTTTTGGTAACAGTGCGGAATTAGCAGCAGCACCTGTATAGTGCTGGTTCTGATGCCTACCAAGTCGCTCTCAGTGGACACTCCTGATACTCTATTGTGTGACATTCTGATCAGACATGGTCTTCTGTCTTCTAAAAGGCACAAACCAGACAGACTACTATTATAATGTTACATTTTAACACAGTGCAGTGCGTCAAATATCACATTGACACACAGTGGAAAAACTGTCTTACATCACATCAGATAATGAATCTCTCACAGCGTAATGCCAAAGTCATATATCGAGTCCAACTCCAGAAAGAAAACCACGAAGCCATAAACTTCTCTCGTTTAGAATTATATTGTACGGCTATATCATATGTGCATATGCAGTTACCCATGTCAAATTGTCATGTATGTGCTTTCGAGCGTGTGTCTTCGAATGTATACGTGAGCACGTGCGTTCGTTCAGATTAGTGCGTACGCAAGCGTCAGTTTGTGCAGCTTGTGCGTGCATGCAAGTTCGTGCTCCGAGTCAGGTGCCGATTGATGCAGACCATTTTTTCTTCATCGTACTGAATGTAAAAAAAGTTTGAAAACCTACCCGAGACGCTGGTTCCCAAAAGACACATCGCGCTCATCAAACTCAGTAGCAAAGTCTTCGATTTCCCGGAACTTTTCAGCCAGTGCGTAATCGTCATGAGCACTGGCGTCCGCTGAATTTCTGCGTCCATGACCGTCGTCAGGGTCAAACTCGTACCCACCGCGTCGACCCCTGGCAAACCGCACTGACTGAGAATGTACCCGATTCGTCGTCAGTAAATGAGCACAAACTTTATAAACTCTTGACATCATCATGAACAGCAACGAAGCACGTGTCGTGAAGGAAAGGAAGCAACGATGAACTTCATAGCGAAGTCATGCCGTTCAAACCAGAGGCCATGTTTACAAGGGAAGCAACTCCAATTCACTCCTTCTGCATTTGGAAGGATACTGTACATGTTGTAATCTTCAGTTAACATTCCTGACAATTCTTAAATGGCACACATAATATGCTGTTGTACCGTGTAAAGGTAAATGTGCGGCTTTCATCTAGCGACCCATCACCTATATTTTGGTCTCAAACCGCTTTACACTTTACTCCCAGATTACTGGGCCGTTCGACCAATGACTGAATTAGCTTTCCCTGGCACCTGTCAACAAATACAATACAGACATTAAAGACGCACATAATCAGGTTCCAGCATCAATTCCACTCCCTTACGAATAGCGTAGGGAGATGCGGTGAGTCAATTCTTACCCCAAACCCACAGGGGGACCAACCCTGAAGGGGATCCAGAGGACAGTGAATAAACATATCAAAATTTTAAAAATAATCCAGAATATGACCTTTCCATCCTAGGGTTTTGTTGCCTTTTTATTTTTAGAACTCTAGTTAGAGAATTGTTCTGTAAAAAAGGTAAGTAGAGATTGCAATATCTCAGTTGATACCCCACTGAGTGCAAGTTGGGTGCAAATTGCAACGTATTTGACAAAAACACCTTCATGTCATATACAATACGGTCTTTCTGCAGGAGAGAGAGAGAGAGAGAGAGAGAGAGAGAGAGAGAGAGAGAGAGAGAGAGAGAGAGAGAGAGAGAGAGAGAGAGAGAGAGAATGACGATAATGTTTTATGGCATATCAGCCTTTGTAGGCTTTGTGAGGCTGCAGTTATGTAAATCAAGAGAACAGGTTGGGGAAAAGAGCAAATCAAGTTATTTGACTCTTACACAGTTTGCAGGGAGATGGGGGGGGGATCTATTCTCATCCCCATCCCTAAGGGAGAGAGAAGGCTGAGGCAGAAAAAACACAGCAATAAACAGACAAGGTGGAAAGAAAAGGCCAGAAAAAATCACAATGACAGCATTAATTTTTGTAATAATGCAGAAACACATCTCAAGGCTTCTGAGTAAACTGTAGAGTGATAGAGTACTTGACATAACCACAGACAAAACTTTATGAACAAAACAAAAATGTATGCCCAATTGGCTTTTAACATTTTATTTTTAAAGGAACAGATTTTTTAAATTCATTCTTAACTGGTCAGGAATATATAAGAACAAAGTAATTAAACAAATACAGTAGAAGATGAATGATTTCCATGATCATTTTCAGGACAATGTTAAAAAATAACCCTCAAGGCATAAAGATCTGCCTTCAAAACAGCATTGAAACGTTTCACAATCTTCTTGACTTGGGCATGCTTGCCTGTGTAGAATTTTCATTTCATGTCACTAAAAGAATGTGAACAGCAAGGGGACAACCACCAAAACAAAGCAATGCCCCTATAGACACAGATACCTTTGTCTGTAAGGCAACATTTAACAAAGATTGCAGTAGAGATACACTGAACAATCTGAACTTTTCAACATTTCCTATAAAAATTGCTCACACTCTATAAAAACTAATACCTCATTTTACAAAATGGGATAATAAAAACATTTTTTTAATTTCCTCCAAAGGAGCTTAGGGGATCCTGAGCACAAAAATGCAACATAAAGATCCCTTTGTTCATTTGCACACCTGTTGTGGCCAAGATGGTTTCTTTTTCTTCACACCCAAGCACTGGTGATTTGCGATGAAACATCAAACAATTCTGCAGGCCACAGTGTGAACAGTTCCTTCCTCACTTCTTCATGTAACACTAATTTTATTCCATCTTCTGCAAGTCCTTAAAAAACGAGAGAGAAACAGACAGACAGAGAGACAGACAGACAGACAGACAGAGACAGAGACAAAGAGAGAGAGAGAGAGAGAGAGAGAGAGAGAGAGAGAGAGAGAGAGAGAGAGACAGACAGACACACAGACACACAGAGACAGAGAGAGAATAGACAAAAACCTTATCATTTGGTCCGAAGTGCTCATTGGAAAATCAAACATATAATGTTAATGCAGAACCGCCAATCCCAATCAATAGTCCAGAAAAGCCACACCTACGAGGGTACGCAAGTGGTTACTGCAATTAGAAACCTTTCGCTTCATACAATAAAGGTGTGTTGGATTGAGATAATACAACAGCTGGAATACAGGCGAACCAATTTCGCAAAGCGGGCATAACCACCAGAGGATTAAAACAAGGATCGGCGTTCAACACCGCTCATGCACAGTGGAACAAAATTCCAGTTCTTTGGTCCCAAAGAGGAAGTTAAGGTGCGGTGTACCGCCACACTCCATTCACGACACAGTAGGAATAAACAGGTAACAACGAACTATTGGGAAGACGCTTTAATGCGCACTAGAATATTTTGCTTCTTCTTTTGATGTATCAAAAGGGGAGGTTGTTTTTAAAAAAAATGTGCTCCACGAGTTCAAATACCGAAAGAACACACGTTAACAGCCTTGTGAGTTCACTAAATTTTGTCAGCTGTTCAATTTTGCGGTTCGACCCACAAGTGGGGTGGCAAATGTTACATAAACGGGTCAAGAGTTGGCAAAACCACAAAACAGCCTGCAAGCATGTGGAATTGTCCAAACGGGAACGCCAGCCGTTCATCAAACGAAAGACACATGTACCCCACCCTTGAGAGAACAAGCGCAGGTCGCCTGGCCCCTCCCACCACCCTTGACCACCCTATTTGGGAGCCTTGCCCTTTATTTCCTTGCCTCCGCCAGACCCTAGCTAAAATGCAAAAGTCAATTATACTTCTCTAGATAGGACCAGTAGTGTGCAATATGTGGGCCATTGAAAATTTTTCTACAGCTTTTTCACAATAATGGAGCTTTGTTTGACTGTGGATGTCGCCCAAGTGTGGAGCCAAACGCCGAAGTGGTGGTCTCCTTTGGGCGGAATATCTATAGGGTTGGGCCCACCCCTATCGCGAACAAGACTGCAGCAGAGAATTGATACTCAAGGGAGAGGACCACAAAGGTTCCCCGATGTATGTGGGGGGGCACACGCAACGAAATCCGGTTGAACCATCACCAGCCAATTTGGCAGGCCCCTCAAACCCACACGTAGGGGAGCCGGATGGCAAACTGCGGTAACATACGCTAAATCTCTAAAACCAGAGGATGTGACCCCAGCGGCTATGAGAGATAACTCAGCAACGAGACAATACATCAAGTGTCTACTGCCGTATTGGCATTAGCCGATGGTTGCCTGAGCCACCCCCAGGAACACAAGCATCTTTGTTTGTCCCAACCGGGCTCGCGCTAGCGAAGAATCGGAAAGAGGGGGTGTCGCTATAGTTGTGCGAAATGATTCCTGTCCCAAAGGTGAGGTCTTGCCAGTATTGAAAAACCACCCAACCGGTCAGTGTTGGGGGTGGTGGTGGGGGTGGTAACAAGATAAATGAAAGCAAGAAGAAAGAGGAGTAAGAACGAAAGAAGATACCCTCAGGCCCCCGTGCTAGCATAAGGAAATTTTGTGCTTTTCACTCATGTTCCATAATAATAAAATAAAACATCAGAACAGATGGTGGTTAACAGTTTTCTTGATGTAAGGGATGAGTCATCACTCTCGGGGGAGACAAAGTGTGGGCTGGTGCAGGGCAAAGTCCATAGAGGGGGGAATAGTATTAACTAAGGTTCCATGCATATACGTAGGGTGGGCTGCAAGCACATCCCTGGAGGTGCCTGCGGAAACTCCGTGCGGGAGTCGTATAGAAAAAAATTGTATGACACGGGTCTGAAAAGAACCAAGGTTTGGGGACAGTATGGGCGTGAAACTGATACCCCTATGAGAACCCAACAAGGACAGGGTGGGTGGTGGGCCACTTGCTTGGGGGGGGGTGGATTAAGACAGGCAAATTCTGCAATCGGGATTCTCATCACCGGAGAACTAAAAGATCTTGATGGAAGCAACAAAAATGAAGACCAGTGTTTGGCACAACCACCCGGCCCACCCGTATCCTCTATCTTCCATCGACCCCTCCACGTATACCAGACCAAGAGAGAGGCGAGCAACCTGCCCTAAATGAGGAGTTTGTTAATTGGGAGGGGGGGGCAAGCCGAGGTAGCCTCCTTGAGAAAAGCAAAAAAAGCACGTCGCCCACCGTTCACATGTTTTTGGCGGGAGTAAAATGCAACCTGCCCCATCGCTCTGATCACCTCTTCCGCGACCCCAGAAGACTCCCTTCCTTGCTTCTGCACGTCTATTGGCTTGTATCATTTCTGCCTTTTAAAGACTGGTTTTGGCGACAACGTACGTCTCGTTCTGGGAATATCGCGCCCCGCAGGAGATTAATTGGTCGTCGGCGGCCAGTTCAGTACAAATACAGGATCCTAAGGACAATAACATAGACATAGGCGATAGACAAATAAACCAATCGAAACCCATTTCCCCTCTCAAAACATAGTGCGTACTCTACCTATGGGGTTGGAGGGATGGCAATTACGAGAAATTTTGTAGACACACTATAATAGAAAGGGCAATTGGCGATTTGTAACTTCGTCCTTCCTATTGGGTATGGACACCCGTGCCCACTCACGAATACGGCATCCACACGTTCACCGAAATTTCAACTTGACAAACATCGAGACAATTATATTAAAAAGATTTTATTTGAACGAATAAAACTTATAAACACAGTCTAGATTAGTAAATGATAAATTGTGCCGTGAAGCTCTCTGACAGCGAGACCTTATTTTTTTGTTTTTTCTAAATTTCCTCTTCCTGCCCGAAGTAGTATGATGATGGCGCCCACTACCATTCTGTACTTTGTCAATAAGTATATGTGCACAAGCCCAATCTGACACAACTCGATCCCCGGTCCAAGGTATCCATCCAGTAGTGTG
>JAWQFJ010018842.1:0-45386 GCA_034096865.1 Theodoxus fluviatilis
GGAGAGAGAGAGAGAGAGAGAGAGAGAGAGAGCAGGAGAGAGAAGAGAGCAGGAGAGAGAGAGAGAGAGAAGAGAGCAGGAGAGAGAGAGAGAGCAGGAGAGAGAAGAGAGCAGGAGAGAGAGAGAGAGAGAGAGAGAGAGAGAGAGAGAGAGAGAGAGAGAGAGAGAGAGGGAGAGAGAGGGAGCTGAGAGGGAGAAGAGAGAGAGAGAGAGAGAAGGGGAGAGAGGAGAAGAGAGAAGGAGAGAGAAGAGACGGGAGAGAGAGGAGAGAGAGAGAGAGAGATGAAGAGAGAGGGAGAGAGAGAGAGAGAGGTAGAGAGAGAGAGAATGAGCGGGAGAGAGAGAGGAGAGGGAGAGAGTAGGGAGCAGAGCGAGGAGAGAGAGAGAGCGGGAGAGAGAGATGAGAGACAGAGGGAGAGAGAGACAGAGAGAGAGAGAGAGGGAGAGAGTGTAGAAATGAGAAGAGAGAACGGACAGAGAGAAGAGAGAGCAGACAGGAGACGCCAGCAGAGAGTAACAGAGAGAGAGAGGGGTCGGAGAGATGACAGAGGAGAGAGAGAGAGAGAGGTAGAGACGAGAAGTGACAGACAGGACACCCGAGAGAGAGGGAGAGAGAGAGAGAGAGAGAGAGAGAGAGAGAGAGAGAGAGAGGAGATTGTGTGATATTTCTCTGCTTAGGACCCCTGAGGGTTGGAACCAATCCCATCTACCTACACGATGCGTAAAAAGCGAATAACTAGGAATATCGACTTTGACTTGCTCTTCCTCTAACCAGCTGTAGTGCAATTACAGTATTTGGCCTGAATTAGTGTACAGAAGCTGTTAACCTTAACCATATAACTCCATTCGTCTTTCCATCCTCTCTGCTTAGCTGGACTCCGTTGTTCCACCAAAGATCCTATATATGATCTTTGGTCCCACTGCTTTGGAGGCCTTCTCATGTTCTGGCAAAGCCCCGAGCTGCACTGACACGCCTAAGTGAAACATCGTTTAGGAATGATTCTATACTTCCACTGCAAGATATAGCGTGTTGTAAGTAAAAACAATGAGAAATGTAAAAACTTCATCGAAAGGCAGTGAGACTTAATTAATTGACATTGAACTGCTGTTGGAGACTTTCATCTGAATCTGTTGTAAATATAGGGCCTATATATGTATTCTTCATCTGGCATGAACAATGGAAAGTCGCTCATTTGCCTTACATTGGTTACAAACATGCCTTCCTAGAGGCTGAATGTCAAGGAATCGATTTGCCCTCTGGGTGCCTACGCAAGAGCTGCGCAGTCTGTCAATCTCACACACTCATCAACATCATTATCTCTCTCTGGAGGACTTGTCATGAAAATCCGCCGGTCCCTAAAAATAGATCCGGCACAGATACTTTCATTGGTCCACTTTCGCGGAAGAAGCTTATTTCGCCATGCTGATTGGACCGGCACATATACATAAATACATCAGGAAAACCCAACCGCGCTTCTCACCCACAAACTGTCACCGCTCCCGCTATCCGTCCCGTCCCCCCCCCCCCCCAACCGCCCCTCCCGTCCTCCCCAACCCCCCTCCCGTCCTCCCCAACCCCCCTCCCGTCCCTCCACCCCCCCCTCCCGTCCCCCCCACCCCCCGCCTCTCTTCCTACAAGCCAGCGAACGCCGGATCTATTTTTAGGGACCGGCGGATTTTCAGTCAGCGCCCCAAGGAGAGGCAGCTAGCACCCAGATGACCCCAACTTGGCGTCCAAGTGCCCGTTGTTGTATCCAAGGACACCGAAAGACTGATTTTATTGTCCAGGTCAGCGTACTTCTCGACAGCCACCATAGATAAAAAGTATTTCCTTGTTGAACATGCACTCTTGGCAACAGTTGATCTTGCAGAATCAAGCTTGCAATCACATCTGCACGCATGTCAACAATTAAGTGTGTTATCAAAGAAGTACAAATCCGATTGAAGAGAGGAAACACGCACGCACGCACGCACACACACACAAAGTGACAGAGAGAGAGAGAGAGAGAGAGAGAGAGAGAGAGAGAGAGAGAAGAAACGACTTCACAACTTTCGTTAGGCAATCTAATTAAAACATATTTTCGACAATAATCGAATGTGCAGAAGACTACACAATACTTTGATTACCATAAAGGATGGATGGAGTTATGCGGCCTATCACAGTATCAGCATTTGTAGGCTATGTAAGGCCATTGAGCACGACAATCACATAGTTTAAGAGTAAGCGCAAATCAAGTCACGATGTCCATAATCATTCGCCTCTTAATTAAGAAACACGTAGGGATACGCGGTCGATGAATTCTTTTCTCCAACCCACTGGGGGACTGATGAACCTAAATTATCATTTAATTGGTGAAAAATTTAGCCTGCCTAGAGACATAACCGAGGAGAATATATGCTACAAACAACAGATCGCGTACGAAGTTTGCTAGATGCAAAGACACTAGATAGTTGGAGAGGGGCAATTCGCCTACATTTTAGAGGCGAGTTCCCCAGAGCATAATGATTTGTATCGACATATACATTATCAGAGACGTTCTATGATGAACGTTCACAGCGAGCACTTGCAAAGTCCAAATCTTTCCTCCTACTTGAAGCTGTCCACACGGCTGCTTGCCATGAACGCTCAATTCTGAACGTTTTTTATGCCAATTGATGTGAATCACTATCCTCTATGGAACGAACCTCAAGTCACCCATGGCTGTCTAAAGGCAAATGAAGCCTTCTAGCAGTAATTCTAGCATACTGATGAGTATTTCTGGGGTATTAATGTAACTGTCTGAATGAAAATGCTAAAGCAAGATGACAATCACTTAGATGACATTTATTTCATTGTAACATGGAAAGTTGAGTAAATCAGTGTGCTCCCAATAAAGGGACCATGAAATGACACAGAAGTGTAAATCTAAGTTTGGGAACATTTACATCCCCATGCACATATGTACAAAGAATTTTTAGGTATTAAAAAAAGAAGAAGAAGAAGCAGTGTTAAGTAGTAGAAATATGACCATTCCACAGGACTGATATGTAGAATATTGGCATAAAGAGGACATGAGCACTAGTGTTTTATACAGCCACAGCATCACTCAGTTTGCTGCTTGACCACACCAGTAAATACTATGGCCAGCACCTTTATGAAGATTGAAAGTTTTGAGGAGGAGGATGCTTTTTTTGTGACACGCTCCCACTGCACAGTCTCTGTCAACAGCATGCATATGCATGATGGTGTAAGAAAATAAAGAGAAGACTTGTAGTCTTAGACGTCCATTGTGGTAGACTCGTTGCACAGCACTTGTATCTTTCAGACATTGAAAACTTCCACTGTCTAGGAAAAAGATGCTGCCAATTACTGTGCAAGTCTCTGTCACCACGCTTACAATCAACTGTCTCGTTTCATGACTTCTGACGTTAGAGTTCACTAAAGGTTATCTCATCACTAGTAAAATGCCACTCCAATTAAAAATCTCTCTAGTAAATTTTGACTGAGGTACAAGTCTGCAGTGAGCGAAGTATCGTAATGAAAAAAATACAGAAAGCTAGGGCACATGCAATCCCTTCACAGATGGTCAGGTTACTGATGGATTTAATATAATGATGCTCTTGCACTCTTGGCAGTTTCTGTAAGAAACACTCCATAACACTGGAACTGTTAGCCACTTTTGGAGATACATCTCTCTACAACTCTGGTAGCATTGCTCAAGAAACCAACCAACAGTTTCTCTCAAGTCACTTCAGCCACAAACTTTTATGCAGTAGAGTGTCAATTCAAAAAAACATTAGTTCATGATAAATATAAGAAGTATTGACAAACAATGACAAATGAACGTACAAAATGCAGACAGCACAGGGTATTCATCACCAGCAGGCACTTGCATTCTTCAGCTCAAAAAAGCTTGTAGGTCTGGAGGCAAAAATAAACACCAACACCACACCCCACGCGATGCAAAAGCACAGAATGGGATGGCAGGCATTATACAGGAGCAAAACCTTTGGCCTTCAACACAAACTGAATGCTAATGCTCATGCATGAAACTCTTGCTGCTTGATGGGAACCTGCAACTCTTTCATCCTCTTACAAATGTCAACAAAGATTCCTTTTGAATAGTTGCATGCATTCAGTCTTTTAAAGAAATGTCATAGACTTTGGGAGGGATGTTGCAATTTTTACTGAGCAATATCCATTGGTAGCTTGAGCAGTGCATGTGCTCTGGAGAACTTTCCTGTTACACTTCAGCATTGCATGGGCATATGTTGTGTTTTGGTATATACAAAAAAGGACATGCAATTCCATGAACGATCTAAACTTCAACAAAGAAACAGAAGTCAGCTCTGCAAAGCCGAGTAACTTCAGAGAAAGAGAATCTGTGCATAAGTCATCACCCAGGCAAGCTGCAGTTGCTTCATGAGCACGTTAAGGACTTTCTGTCTCCAAACAGAATAATGAAACGCATGTGATACAGGACTCCAGACAGATTTCAGTTAACATGGTCAACTCCAGCGGCTTCACATAGGACTGAAAAACAACAACAATAATAACAACAAAACACGACTGATCATTGGTTCCTGTCACTTGTCATTCCCTAAAACAGGAAAATCTGTGCACAAACAACATCCGATTTAAATGGACAGGCATTGGTAATGAATAATCAAAATATTATAAATGAGAATCATTTCCCAACAAAGTGGATGACATTGCTGTGAAATAGATGACACAAATGCAAAACTAAACATGGATGCAATGTCAATAAATTCTTGCAGAGCAGATGGCACACATGATAAGAATAACATGCATTTGCCCTCTCTGCTAATCTCATAATCAAACCTTTCATACCCCTGGGATTAAAGAGTCCTTGTGCTGAGACTGGCCTTACTCCAAGCATGTAGTTTACTGTCTGCTTCTACATACAATGGGCACAAATCCTTAATGATTTTTTGGCACACACGAAGAAAAACATCACTGCTTCCTTTCTGTACAAACAGCTTATATGAGATGCAGTGCGACAGCAACAGGGACTAGTCATTACAGAAACAATTGTATTTGCAATGACTTCTACACTACACATACAGTATTCACACATCTACAATGCATTGTCCTCTGAGAAAATGAGGTAGAACAAATGACTGTAAACACTTGACAAGATCCTCGAAGACAGCTCTCTATACTCACTACAAACACTGCCTCAAACAGTGACACATGATTCACAAAGACAGACGGCTTTTATCCAGCTTTTTCTTGGGGTCCACATTGAAAATGGAAACAACTATTCCAAAGAGCACTGTCGACTCCATTTTCTCAGGTTGAACATATGCAACATTCACAACAGATTCTTTCCTATTTTTGACAACAAAGCAAATTCAAATTGAGGATAATGCAATCTATGATCACCCACAATCCACCCTACCCTTTTAGTGACAAACACATTTTCAAGTGCAAAAAGGAGAACAAGAAGGGCAAAGCCCATACGACTCACATGCTTGACCTTGACCTTTATATGACCTTGACCTTCAGGTGACCTTCAAGGTCAAGGTCAAACAACTAAACCTACCAATGACATCATACACTAAGAAATGCTTTACACATTTTTCCTACCAAAATACATGTGACCTTGACCCAAGGTCAAGGTCATCCAAGGTCATGCAACACAAAGCTGTTAATTCAAGACATAGGAAGCACAATGGTGCTTATTGGCACTTTCTACCATGAGATATAGTCACTTTTAGTGGTTTACTACCCCATTTTGGTCACATTTCATAAGGGTCAAAGTGACCTTGACCTTGATGATATGTGAACAAATGTGTCTTATGATGAAAGTATAACATGTGCCCCACATAATTATTAAGTTTGAAACAGTTATCTTCCATAGTTCAGGGTCAAGGTCACTTCAAAATATGTATACAATCCAACTTTGAAGAGCTCCTGTGACCTTGACCTTGAAGCAAGGTCAACCAAACTGGTATCAAAAGATAGGGCTTGCTTTGACCTATATACCACTTGTAGCTAAGGTCGCCATTCTCAATAACGTGGGAGAAAATTGGGAAAATGTGAAAAATGACTGTTTATGAGACCACATTTATGGCTCCTGTGACCTTGACCTTGAAGCAAGGTCAAGTCACTCTGTATGTTTTTTGAGGCCTTGTCATCATACACCACCATGCCACATTTGGTGTTGATAGACTTAATAGTCTCCGAGAAAAATCCAACGTTTAAGTTTTTTACGCCCGGACGGAGGGACGCCCGGACGCCCGGACGGACAGACGGACGACACGGCTCAGTACATAGACTCACTTTTGCTTCGCATGTGAGTCAAAAATGTAATATTGAGCTCAGATGTTTTATTAAAGAACCCACTGGCCTCTTTAACATCCAGGACAATGAATATATCTCATTTAATGAACAACTTGATCCTTCTTTCAAGACAGATTCAAGAGCAGCCAGGGACATTATATTTTTCAATGTACATTACTGAAGAGGGCAATAGTAGAGTGAACAAAACATTACACTTCTGACACAATATCCCGGAGGCCAGCTAAGCAGAGCCCAATGCACATGGTCATGACCTCAGCTATTTAAAGAAAGCTACGGTGCACAAGTCATGTGATCTAGATATGAAAAAGACTAGTGGTTAATGCAACAATAGGTGAAAGTGAACCTGAGCAGTGTATATTAGATCTTGATCATCTTAGTCTCAACAGATCAGAAGTGACTAAATTTCACACATGTATGCTGTACTCTTGCTGACAGCAGCGTATCTCTGATAGCTCTATAGTTTTACAACTAGTTCCTTCTTTCCCCTCTCAATCTATGAACCATTTATGATTTATTGTGCTGATAATTCAACTGGGGAAATGCTTGTGCATGCAGTTGATACCACACAATGGCAATTTTGAAACTTCAGTCTTCTGTAATCAGCAGCAACCAGTTTCCACACCTGCATTTCACGTCATCATGATTCATGTGGAAAATCCAAATGAAGGATAGGACATGTCAACATAGACTGTAAGTGGACGTACCTGTCCCATTCCAGATCTAGAGAGACATGGCTTCTTTCAACATTCTTGGAGAACTCATTTCAAATAAATCTGGTAAACAACACTTCACTTGAATGCAGCAATGTTTCAGAAAAAAAATTCTTAAGAGGAGAAGAAAAAACCCGACAAAATAATGCATATTCCTTTCTTATGCATCAAGTAGCTCAATACATGTATTTTTTAAACAAAGACAAAACAACACATACACGAAAAAACGCCATTAAATAAATGTAGTTGCCAAAGATAATTGATACAGACACAATACTTCAATTCAACAGCATTCAATTTGGAAACTTCTTTTTACACAAAAAGTATGCATGAAATGAACATTGATGATGGCAGAGCTGTTAAGTCAACATAAAATAGAAACCAAGAAGATATTGCAAAATTCTTTCTCAGCAAGTAAAGCCAATATGACATGGAATTACAGCTCTATTTCAAGACATGTCAAAGGCCTAAGAAAAGCATCTAAGTTGGCATAGCAATTTATTTATCTCTAGATACATGAACGTGAATCTTAACATACTTGACTGAAATCAGGACTGGCAAAATATTCTCAGGCATAACTTGCACAAGTTTTTAAGGGTGAAATATGTTAGCCGTTTTGATAGCTGCCTCTTGATCAACACAACAATGCTAGGATGAACAACATCCAAATAAAAATCAAACATAAAAAAGTTTTAAAATTAATAATAATAATAATAATAATAATAATAATAATAATAATAATGATAATAATAACGATGATGATGATAATGATAATAATAATAATAATAATAATAATAATAATAATAATAATAATAATAATAATAATAATACATAAAAATAATAAAAATAAAATCCTTATAAAAACCAATCAACTTGGCACATTCATTGAGACAAACAACATGTAACTAGAGTTCACACAGAAATACTTATGGCACTTCAGCCATTCAGTCTCGGTAAAAAGTGGAAATGATAGACAGGACCATTTGCTTTTCAAGTAAACCCATGAATCAAATCAAAGATTTCCCCTGGCTCATTCAAAGGAGACCAAAAGTGGCACGACTAAAGCTTAGGCACACTATTGCTATGACTACTACCACTTTTTTTTCTCTCCAGATATAACTACTTTTACTCCAGTACATTTGTTGTGGACCAAAGAAGCTTGAGACACATTTGAACTAAACAGACATCAAACAACTACAGACAGGAACAACAACAATGACAACAACAACAACAACATGAGACTTAGCAATAACTTTCCTGCATTTTGCCTCTTGGAGCATTATGAGGGCATAATTTACATCTATCAATATAAGCTCCATTTTAAACTTGAATAATTTTGTGGCAAAGCAATCTTGAGGTCTAACGATCAAAGTAAGTATGTCTTTGATATACAATCTTTGAGTAGGTCAAAGTTAACTTGATATGAACCCATTCAGACATCAGCAAAAGGCATGCGATACTAATCATACCATGTTCATCTTTACATTCACCCCTGACTGATTCATCTAGCAACCAAATTAAAAGGGAAAATACTTCAGCATGTGGTGCTACCAACAGAAAACAGCAAAACCAGTGTGGTTGTTGCAGCCCCAAGGAGCACTGTATACGTGTCAGTGCGGACGCAAGTTCGGACCAGTAGTGCCTTGGCATCAGAGTATTTCATGCATGATAGATGGACCCTGTCACAAACAATTAAAAATCAAGCACAACTCAACCTGGATCCCCTCTGTGACTCAATACATTCCTTTCATTTATATACAAAAGCTTGGTTTGCACTAACCAGAAAGCAAATCAAGTTTTCTCGTTCTTTCGTTACCTCACAGAGCTCAATTCACAAATTTACTCTCCATAAAAAATATATATACTATTTGAACATTATTCATCTACAGCACAAAAGAAAGTAACATACAGAAAGCGAACTTGTAAGCACATTAAGATGAATCAATAATAAAACAAGACAGAAAAAATGAACTCAATACACATATGTTTAGTCATGATTTCTCAGAGCTAATTTTTTTTTCCATCTGTCAAAAATCCACATGCATAACATTTTTCTGATAGTGATAACCTTCCTCCCACTTGTTCTCTCTGACATCTACAATGAGCACATTAAATACTTGAAAAGGTTCAAACAGAAATAAAAATGCCACAAATTCTGGTTCCTCATATGATGAAGAGTCCATGAATTGCACAATTAAGCAGGAAAATGTATGTGCAGAAGTACACATGACAGGACTGGCAGGAGCACATCTCTCATTCTGTTTACCCTGAGTATCCAGAATTTTCCAAATCCTGGACATCACTGCACCACCCTCAATGATAATCATAGCATGTCTCCTGCTTCATGACTAGAAGTGTAATCTCCTCAACCACTATGAATATAAATCAAACTTGTTCCACTGAAAACATGCAAACGCAGTGTATTTTCATTAAAGTTCCTGCAGAATATCTGAACATTGATCATCAGCATTGTTACCAAAATAATGAGTTGACAAACTGCCATTTCAAAGATCTACATCTATGTGTGATAATCTCTAGTTTGCTTATACTTTTCCATATCCTTACATTCCTTGGCAGTGGCAGGATGAATGACGCTACCATTGGTTACAGAATGATACAGACAAACCAGTGAGTAACAGTGCTGACATTAATGCTGGAGGTGCTGGGCATGGAGGTGTCTTGTGCTGGATTCACTTTTGCCAGTTGAGGAGTGAATCATCAAGAGGGGAAGTACAAGGCTTAAAAACAGATGGACTAACAACAGTGGTACTATATCCAAAAGAAAAAAAAATCACACAAAGTGGGGGAAAAAAGGGGGAGGAAAAAGAGGGAATTAAGAGCGGTGGTTAACTGCAGTGCTTATCACAAGGGAATAGAGTGGCATACATATACAGTTAAAGCAATGCAAGAAATCTTGATAACTCACACACACAGTTTTTATGCCTGACTTCTAAAGTCAGCTGTGGGTCAGATGAGGAAATGTCCTCAATTAAAAATATCAGTTATACAGATGCTATTGGTGCTTATGTTCTGCTTTGGTAAATTACAATAGTAAGGAGACTAAGCGAAAGATCCCACATGAATCGGTCTATGTCACTCACATGGTACACAAACATGCATTTGTGCCCATTCACTCCAATGCATGCTAATGCATGCATGCATTTCACACACTCATGCACATGTATGCGCACGCACACACACACACACGCACACACACTCTCTCTCTCTCTCTCTCCAAACTATACACTTCACAAAACAATATTTCACTGCTGAACGTATTCTTCACTCTCCACATCTCTATTACTGTTTCAAAATGCTCCTTCATTCCAAATGCATCCGTGTCTCACAGACTCACTACTAATGACTGAGATACCTTCACCACTTCATGAATGAACTCTCAAGCTCTAGGCATCTGGAGGTGTACGATGGAGCCTTCAAGGGTCATCTGGTCACTCTCAGCTTCATCACAAGACGACAATGATTATGTTGTCTTACTGCCCCTTGACCACTGGTCAACATAAGCTTATCAAGCTACAGAGGCAATGATGGCCAAGAAAGTTCTGTGTATCAGTCCTCATCACTCATGAGGACAAGGGGGTGGGGTGGGGGGTGGGGTGGGGGTGGGTGTTAGGGAGACATCCCTGGAGACCTAGGCAGGGAGGGACGGGGGTCAGGATTTCAGCACAGACTGCAGGTCTTCAGGCAGGGAGGCGATGATGGAGTCCAGCTGCGACTGCAGGGTCTGCACGCAGTCCTTGCTGACCACTGTGGGGTTGCTGCCTGCAAAGGCCTGCATGGGAAAAGGAACCTCCATCACCAAACCTTACTATAACAAGGAACAGGTCAATGAATCAATAAAACAACTCATTCATGTGCAATAAATGGTCCGAGCCCGCTTGACGCCCCCTTCATCAGCTGAACCCCCTAGAGGCCAGGCTTTTGGGGCCTGCTCAGTAGCTCTATCTTGGATGACCTTAAGCAGCCTGAGGCTACCAGAGGGCATTGGGACTGGGTCAGATAATTTAGATTCAACCAGTGTTATTTACACATTTGTCCTGTGCAGTAAAACTTGGAAGAACAAAATAAAAAACAAAGCAAACAAAAGAAAGCAGGAAAGAAAGCAGGAAAGAAAGCAAGAAAAAGAAAGAAAGAAAGAAAGAAAGAAAGAAAGAAAGAATGAAAGAGAAAGAAAAAAGAATGGAAATGAAGGATGGGAAAAAGAAAAAAGGAAGGAAAAAAGAAGGACTAAAAAAAGGAAGAAAAGGAAGAAAGAGAAAGAAAAAAGAAAGAAAGACAGAAAGAAAAAAAGGAAGAAAGAAAGAAGAAAGAAAATGAAATCTCTGGGAGGTCATGGGACTCCCGAGTTGTTTAGGTGTAAGATGTTATTATGGGCAATCAACTCAGAAACAGTGTTGGTCTTTCCATTTAGCTGGTCAAAAGTGTAAGCATAATTTATAGATCCCAAAAATTCAAGATAAAGTAATTCTGGAAAGATATTTTGACAAGAAAATACTTTCAATAAAAACATAAATGACTTCAAAGTTAGACTGTGGGATGGATGGATAGACAAGAGATATTTACCAGTTTCTCACGGATTCTCAGAATGAGATCAACAATCTCAACTTCTTCTTTGTCTGTGATCCATTCCAAGAGGTTCTGAAAACCACCATTAAAACAAAAATGACCATCTTAGCATTTCAAACATTTATCAGAGGATTCTTACTTTTTCTTCCACACAACTGTTGAAAGAAAGGTGAAAAAAATCATTCTACCTCTCCAATTCATTAGTTCCTCATCTTCTTGGGACAGTAACAGCTTTTATTCAAGCATGGTCTTCCAAATATCTAACTTTGCACAAAGCATGAGGGGTGAGAAAATGCATTTACATCAACTAATCATCAAAGAATGCCTCAATTGTGTGGGAACTGAACAGAACATAACCTGGTCCAATATATAGGTCACATACAGCATTTCATTTCTCAATTTTCATTCAGTCAGTAGATGTGCTGTGGTTGTCAGTAGGAGAGGGTTAAAAGTGCCGATTGAGTAGGGGTGGTCTGAACACTGGTGGAAGAAGCGGGAGGGAGAGGGACAGAAATGAGAGAAGCTAAAGAAACTATGCAAATAATGCTATCCAGGCACTTGTACCCTAAAGAACTAGGAGCACACAGCTGTAGATGTGACTTATTTCTCATACACAAAGCATCAAAACACTCCATTTTGTACATTCTATAGAAAGACAAGACTGCCACATGGACAAGTTGCAAAGGCAATCTTTGAAGGTCCAATGGATGACAGAAGAGCATAGCAGACTTACTGCACTGCAGAGGGCTTCCATGTGCAAGATCTGCAGCTTCTGGTTCACCTCCATCTGTCGCTCGTGGTACCAGCCCTCGAAGTTTGGGGACCGGAAGAACCGCCTGTATGGCACAAGGTGTACACAGCACTGATTTTGAGGGAATGACAATTGTGTTTGTCACAGTGACTCTTGCATTTCTTCCAAAACCACAGCAGGGAGAGCATGGCATTCTATACAAGAAAACTTTTTGTGAGATACATTTAAGAATAAAGAACTCCAGATGGAAGAGAAAAAAAATCAAACAGTATGTTAGTGTTCTGGTAAGTAAGCAAATTCATCTGAACTATTCATGATTTTTGTCTCAGAGGTATCTTACCACTTACTGATTAAGTAACTACTCCAAGAACAAATGACTTTTTTAAAACCAGGATGGGCAAAGAAAGAGTCAAATACAAAAATTATCAACAGGGTGTGCACGTGATACAGAGGTGAATATGAAGATTCTGGATTTTACACTGGCCTGTTTTGAAGCATCACAAATACTCATTCGAAGAGCAATAACATATAAAAATTGTACTATATTGCAACAGTTAACACCTTTCTCTTGATGTGTGATACAATCAGCAACAAAGTACACATACCCATTTTGACTGGCCACTACAATTGCCCATTTTAATATCACTACACCATTTCCTTTAGAGCAGTCTGCATTTTCTCCATGTCTGGCAATGAACCCTCCATGCAAGCCATTTATACGGTGCAGTTTCCTCTACAGCACATTGCAGTTTCCTGTCACAGCTATCTGTCAATTCTCCATGCATGCAAGTCATTTTCACTGCAGTTTCCTCTACAGCACTTTGCTTTTTTTGGTCACAGCTATCTGTCAATAGACCCTCCATATACAACATGTTCATTGCACAGTTTCCTCTAGAGCACTTTGCTTTTTTTGGTCACAGCTATCTGTCAATGGACCCTCCATATACAACATGTTCACTGCAGTTTCCTCTAGAGCACTTTGCTTTTTTTGGTCACAGCTATCTGTCAATGGACCCTGCATGTGAGCTGAGACATTTCCCTTCAAGCAGTGGCTATCTGTCCATGCCATACCTGTAGAGGCCTTCCCAGTCCCCCTTGGTGCCTGCATGTGAGCTGAGACATTTTCCTTCAAGCAGTGGTTATCTGTCCATACCATACCTGTAGAGGCCTTCCCAGTCCCCCTTGGTGCCTGCATGTGAGCTGAGACATTTCCCTTCAAGCAGTGGTTATCTGTCCATGCCATACCTGTAGAGGCCTTCCCAGTCCCCCTTGGTGCCTGAGGTCAGCTGCGGACCCGAGTGTTCCACACTCCGCAGAAACTCATCAGGGTCAAAGGGTCGCAGTCGAGGAGGAGCCTGGGACAGACAAATTATCACAGTGCATGATTATAGCACACATCACTGATGACAAACAAACAAAGCATAATGCATGAAATTGGCAATGAAAAAAACGTGTTATGCATTTCCAATAAAAACTTCTGGCACTGGTGACTTTGGTCTTGAACAAGACACACCTAGGGGTGTTAAAAATTGTAACAGCATTAGATGGAACACTTCAGTTACTGCAACTCAACAGCTGTATCTTCATTCACCAGCATTCTAATCAGCCAACAGGCCTACTACAGGTCATGCAGGGTGATTGATATAAGTGCATGAGGTCCATCTCAGGCACTGCTGTGACATTGATGTTTGCTCAAGTTGCATTTCTAAGACTCCACCATACACCTACAGTCACTGAGGGCATGGGAAAATGTATACTTTTCCACAAGATTTTGTCATGTTGTGAGATACCTGGACCCTGATCATACAAAAAATTGGTTCCCTGCAATTCATGAATTGGCTGCATGGTTCCAATGGCCAAGGGGAGATAACTTACGTGCTCAGCAATATCTCATGTCAGTTCATGTTAGCAAATAAAAATTTCAGATCAAAGGAAAGCAAAGAAGCCCATTACACGAAAGGAATGAAGGAGGCAAAATACAAGACAGATCAAACCTGACACATGATGTGGATGTCAGAGAGCAAATGAGTCATTATCATTCTTACCTTGTGGGGAGATATGTTCCTTTGCAAAGGCATCAGGCTCCCCATGTATCGTTCCTGTAGAGAATATACATCCTACATCATTGTAAGGCACAGTGATGGGATCAAGCTCTGACTGAAGCTTAGTAAATACCTCCTTCTGGTCCAAACACACAAGATGGCTGCACTCCATCAAATGATTTGCAAACGCAACTTTATTTCATGGATAAATATCCATCTCCTAAATACGTCGAAGTTTGTCTACCTCCCTGTTTTCAACAGAATACATTTTAATGTTTTAGCAGCTGTGAATTTTGTTTACAATGCCATCCCCACATTCAAGCAATTAAAAAGTTACTAAGAATAAATTCTGTCAGTCTCTCTCTCCCTTGTCTAACTGAAACTCTCTCTCTCTCTCTCTCTCTCTCTCTCTCTCTCTCTCTCTCTCTCTCTCTCTCTCTCTCTCTCTCTCTCTCCCTCCCTCCCTCCCTCCCTCCTTCCCTCCCTCCCTCTCTCTCTCTTGTGTGCACACAGACTGAAACACAAACACACACACATGCACAGTACAACATACACAACACATATACTCCAACCCACCCCCAAAACACACAGAGTAACACAGTCACACACACGCATGCACACACACATGCACACACACACACACATGCACACACACAGAGTATCACACAGTAATACAGTAACACACACACACACAGACACACACACATACATGCACACACACACACACATGCAGGCACACACACATGCACACACACAGAGTAACATACAGTTACACATGCACACACACACAAATGCACACACACACACACCGAGGACTGACCAAGGGAATCATGAAGCTTTGAGTAAGCTCCAGGAAATGTCGCCTGAGGATGGCGTTCTGTGCCTCCACTGGCCTCTTGCTCTGGGCACCCTGCAACCACAAACACAGGGCTCTGACTTGTGAGAGAGGCAAAGAAGGAATGAAAGCCATGCAGAAGTCAATAGTTTGCTTCTACACCAGGAACAGTGATTAGCAAGCATAGCGGTAGGGGTGAGCACACTGCAGATCTAACATGGAATATTTAGAAATTCTCTGATGTGTACAAAGCAAACTGCACTGCACCATTCATTCACTCTGTGCACTTGAAGATATATCAGCAGTATGCTTCCAAATAGAAGTTTATGTATGTGCTCACATACACATGCATGCACACACACACACACACACACACACACACACAGAGAGAGGCAGGCACACATACACACACATGATCACAGAGAGAGAGGGAAAGCTAAGACAGAGCAGCAGAGAACCAGAAAGAGATAAGGACAGACAAAACCATCTTGCTCTCACTCACTTTCATCAGCCTCTTCAAAATCATCTTGTCCTTATTCAAGAAAGGTTTGTACCGTGTGTAAACACCTGAAAATACAAAGCAAATGACTTCAAATCAGATCATGTAAATCAACCATACCACCAGAAACACAACAGTTTTCAGAATACAAATATAGTTATCAAGATAAAAAAAAAACAATTTAAATAATTTTTCTTAATCAAAGTTAACTGTCAACTTATTTTTAAAAAGCTGTTTTAAGAGGCAAAGTATGATTCTAAACCATCTTCAATTATGGCAACTAATGAGTAATGAAGACCAATGAACTACTTGCAATACTTACTCCTTTTGTCAAATAAGATTATGAGTGACACAGCAATACATACAGATAAATAGCAAGGATGCACTAAGGCAAAGAAATGTACATTTCAAAGAAGCTATCACTAAGGGCTGACACAACTGCTAGTTCAGAAGTACAGTCAAGCATCTTTTGGTGTCCACAAGCAACATGTGACCTGAGAAAAGAGATGTCACAAAAACTTTCTTGCATATCAAACACAAACATTATTAGTAATGCAAGTATGATTTAGAGAATGATTTGAAAATTGCAAAACTACAAAATTAGCCTCACTTAAAGTTACTGCAAATCTATAGCAAACTACAGGAGGCATTTAGCTAGAGAAGCCATTACAGATATTTCTAGCAAATTTAGCACTTGATCAAGGAAGTTGTTGATAAGATGGTTGCTAAAACTGAAGAAGAAAAAAGAAAGAAAAAAAAAGCTGAGATGATTTAAATGGTAAAATATAATGTCAAGTTTTTTTTAACCCCACATAATGATACAATACTGATTCAACTTTTTATGATAATGACATGTCAACTAAGTCTTTCAATGACTTTTTCACTGCAGAAATGACAGAGTGAGAAATTATGATGCAGACACCTGAATGCATACAGAAAGCAAACACCACGTACAACCAATTTAGCTCCAAAGATGTCAACAATGGCCTCTGAGACAAAGGTGCTACTGATGAAGGAAAATAGTTCTAATTCATTTGCATACTTTAAACAAACAGGTAAACAAACATAGAATGATAGAGTAAATACTATGAAGAAAAACATCGACTGTTGCAAACATTCAAACACTAAACAAACTGTGTCATTCCAAATTTAACAACAATGCTTATCCAATTAGTACTGAAATATCAGTTACTGCCATTGAAAACAGAAAACAAGAAACACAAAACCATCATTCCAGAGTGCATGTAAAAGATTCAATAACCAGAATTTTCAACAAGAGATTTACCTCCCTGTATTTCAAACATATCACCGTCTACAGAAGATAAAATAGCAGAAACATAGAAATCACAACAGCATACAACAGAAATAAACTCATTACATTACATCTGTACATCTTCAGCATCTAGATAAGCCATTTCAGTTAAGTACTTCAACTGACACATCCACAGTAGAGGTAAAACAAAGGGAGGGCACTGTAGGCAGTGGCAGGGACTGTGTTCTACACAACAGGATGCAACAGTGAGAGGGGCAACGTCTGTGCAAGACCAGGCAAGGGGGTTAGGGGCAACACAGGCCATGGCAGCAGCACACAAAGCAGCAGGCTGCCGAGGCCGAGACATGTTAGTGAGGGGTGGTCATTCACAGAGGGACGAATCAGCTGCTATCTTGTCACCTGGTTTTGAGTCCAGCGTCTTGAGGCTAGCAGCCTTCTTTAGCTTGTTTAAAACTTTGGGGGAGCTCCCAGCTGATGAACAGGACAGACACAGCAAGCTCAGTCAGGGACAGGGAGATGGCAGATTGTCAAGCACCCTAGGCACGTCATTCAGTATGGTGGGAAACTGAGTCTATTTTACCCTCCATGCCTTACAGACTTCAAAGGAACCGCCTTTCTTTGTGTTTGTTTGATGTGACATCACAGTTCTTTGATCTTTTATGATTAAACTTTTTTCTCTCTACAATCAATTTTCTTGAGCTGACACTGAGAAGGACAAAATACACCTGCACAAATCACTTAAGTTACTTTTAAGCATTATTGATTACTTCTTGTAGTTGAGACAGATCATGTAGCTCAGAGGTGTTGCCACTACCATCCCAGAATTAAAATGATTTGTGCAAAAAACTAAGATCAGAGCCCCACTTTCCAGCTGGGATGAAAAAAGACCATCTACCAATGTATGAATTGGCAACCAGGAAAAGCACTGCTTTCACATTAAGTCCTTCAAAGCTATGGAACCAATCCTTAGCAGTGAGACTCCTGAGACCAATTACTTCTTTGGGGATATGGCAAGCATCATGTTCAGAGCAACAAGCCAGGTCGCACACTGGGTAGAGAAGCAGTCATCTGGCTGCACGATTCATCTCTAGCCATGGAAACCTACCTGGTCCCATCTCCCCAATGCGGATGATGTGGGGCCAGTGCTGCAGAGTCTTGGCAAAGAAGGGGTTGGTCACACCCAGGATCACAGGTGGCCTACAAACACGAAGTCAAGGTTACAAGTCTGCACCAAGTGGCTGAATGTAAGAAACTACAAGGATCACAGAAGGCAACCCTTTCCTCATCAATTGACCCTTAGCATCTCTCCACCCAGAGTGAACCTGAGACAATCAGTATTCTACTGAAAAATTAAAAACTGTTGAAAATGGCAGTCATAAACTGTTTCTTCTGACACCCCCACCCCCATTCAGACTAGAGCAATGTTTATCTCCCTGGAGCATAAGCATTGTTTATTTCTTAACATGAGTCAAATTGTCTTAAAAATGCCTCATGGGAACTGCCATGTGAAAACGTTGTGACAAAAATACAGGCGCTGATTGGCTAGCGATGCATGCCCTGATGACAGGACATTGTTTAAAGGCAGCAAGACAGCAGAAAAATAGTTGTACATGTGCTCTTATTGGGTGAGTGAATTTGTTCTTTTATTGTGCCAACAATTTCATCCATATTTGCATTTCCTATGCTCACCCACAGTCAAGGACAAATGTAACTCATAATAAAGTTTCCAGTATTTTATCTTGGAGCCATACATTCATGACATCCAACACACATCCAAGATAAAAGCCAGCAAATAATATAAATGCTTCTCCTAATATACATATAATCAATACATGTATGACACAACAAAACCCCACATGATCAGAACCAAGGCCAAGAATTTTCCATGGATGCAGTGAATAGGAATTGCCTTCTCTAATCTCTTGGATTTGAAAAATGAAAGCTTTGGTCCATGTGATTTTGTGAATGAAATTATCAGTCTCATGGATTTGAAAAATGAAAGCTGAGGTCCGTGTGATTGAGTGAATGGAATTATCAGTCTAATGGATTTGAAAAATGAAAGCTGAGGTCCATGTGATTGAGTGAATGGAATTATCAGTCTAATGGATTAGAAAAATGAAAGCTGAGGTCCATGTGATTGAGTGAATGGAAGTATCAGTCTCTTGGATATGACAAATGAAAGCCGAGGTCCATGTGATTGAGTGAATGGAATTATCAGTCTCTTGGATATGACAAATGAAAGCCGAGGTCCATGTGATTTTGTGAGTGAGTGAATGGAACTATACAGCCTATCAGCTTTTTATGGGCTACGTACGGCCATTGATCATGAAAACCACAAGAGCTGGCTGGAGCAAGAGCAAGTCATTTGTCTTTCACGAATCATGTAGGACGGCGCAAGTTGGTCTATTGTAAGACCCAAGCCACAGTGGGTCCACAAAACATCCTATCCCTGCAGAGAATGAGCATACGAATGAGTGTGTATGCGAAAACCCAGAGGGCATGCTACACACAGACAATCATTGGACAACACATGAGTGTGTATGCGGGCACTCAGAAGGCATGCTACACAGAGACAATCATTGGACAACACATGAGTGTGTATGCGGGCACCCAGAAGGCATGTTACACAGAGACAATCATTGGACAACACATGAGTATATATGCGGACACCCAGAGGGCATGCTACACAGAGACAATCATTGGACAACACATGAGTGTGTATGCAGGCACTCAGAAGGCATGCTACACAGAGACAATCATTGGACAACACATGAGTGTGTATGCGGGCACCCAGAAGGCATGCTACACAGAGACAATCATTGGACAACACATGAGTGTGTATGCGGGCACCCAGAAGGCATGCTACACAGAGACAATCATTGGACAACACATGAGCGTGTATGCGGGCACCCAGAAGGCATGCTACACAGAGACAATCATTGGACAACACATGAGTGTGTATGCGGGCACTCAGAAGGCATGCTACACAGAGACAATCATTGGACAACACATGAGAGTGTATGCGGGCACCCAGAAGGCATGCTACACAGAGACAATCATTGGACAACACATGAGTGTGTATGCGGACACTCAGAAGGCATGCTACACAGAGACAATCATTGGACAACACATGAGTGCGTATGCGGGCACTCAGAAGGCATGCTACTCAGAGACAATTTGTGGACAACACATGAGTGTGTATGCGGGCACTCAGAAGGCATGCTACACAGACAATCATTGGACAACACACGAGTGTGTATGCGGGCACCCAGAAGGCATGCTACACAGAGACAATCATTGGACATCACATGAGTGTATATGCGGGCACCCAGAAGACATGCTACACAGAGACAATCATTGGACAACACATGAGCGTATGCGAGCACCCAGAAGGCATGCTACACAGAGACAATCATTGGACAACACATGAGCGTATGCGAGCACCCAGAAGGCATGCTACACAGAGACAATCATTGGACAACACATGAGTGTGTATGCGGGCACCCAGAAGGCATGCTACACAGAGACAATCATTGGACAACACATGAGTGTGTATGCAGGCACCCAGAAGACATGCTACACAGAGACAATCATTGGACAACACATGAGCGTATGCGAGCACCCAGAAGGTATGCTACACAGAGACAACCATTGGACAACACATGAGTGTGTATGCGGACACCCAGAAGGCATGCTACACAGAGACAATCATTGGACAACACATGAGTGTGTATGCGGGCACCCAGAAGGCATGCTACACAGAGACAATCATTGGACAACACATGAGTGTGTATGCGGGCACCCAGCGGGCATGCTACACAGAGACAACCATTGGACAACACATGAGTGTGTATGCGGGCACTCAGAAGGCATGCTACACAGAGACAATCATTGGACAACACATGAGTGTGTATGCGAGCACCCAGAAGGCATGCTACACAGAGACAATCATTGGACAACACATGAGTGTGTATGCGAGCACCCAGAAGGCATGCTACACAGAGACAATCATTGGACAACACATGAGTGTGTATGCGGGCACCCAGAAGGCATGCTACACAGAGACAATCATTGGACAACACATGAGTGTGTATGCGGACACCCAGAAGGCATGCTACACAGAGACAATCATTGGACAACACATGAGTGTGTATGCGGGCACCCAGAAGGCATGCTACACAGAGACAATCATTGGACAACACATGAGTGTGTATGCGGGCACCCAGAAGGCATGCTACACAGAGACAATCATTGGACAACACATGAGTGTGTATGCGGGCACCCAGAAGGCATGCTACACAGAGACAATCATTGGACAACACATGAGTGTGCATGCGGGCACCCAGAAGGCATGCTACACAGAGACAATCATTGGACAACACGATGCTTACGGGGCTTGGACTTTGGTGGTGTACTCCTTGAACTCACTGTCATGGATGGTGAAGTAGGGGCGGTAGTCAGAGCAGTAGCGAAGCGGGGTTATCAAGCTGCAATGAAACATCAGAAAGGATTGTTTTATCATCAAGTACAATAATCATCCTGAAAGCAACTCTAATAAAAAAAATAGTTAAAGTGGAAAAGGCTGAACAAATATTACTAATTGTTTGACCACCATGGTACATTTGTCTTCAAACTTTGCCACATAAAAAAGTTCTGACATGCTGCATGGTGATTCAAATCACTCTAGTTTTGCAAAGTAAAACTTGTGTTTGTGCGCTGAACGTGGAAGCAACATCTAAACTGTTTGTATTGTAAGAATACTAGTTGCCTCACAATATGTACAAGTTTTGCATCTTTTTACACATTGTCATTTACAAATAGTCTGTTTTCCAAGTTGTCTACTAGCCGGGTCTTATGTCTTATGTTATGAACAACTTTACTTTTAGGGAGGAAAGATATACAACTTCTTCTGTAACAAAAAAAGAGAGTTATATTTCATATTTCTGACTATAACAGAGACAAATGGACCTGGCGCATCAAAGATGCTGTCAGAGAAGCGAAGTCAAAAGAGACAGAAAGGTGGAGGGAGGGAGAGTGGAGGTTAGAGAAGGAAAGACACCCACTTGATGAGGGCTTGGACACAGTTGGAAGTCACTGTGGGGGACGCTGCCATCACTGCAATGGGCTGAAAACCAAAAACATAAATGTAACATCTTGCAGACTAAAGTTGCTCTCTCTCTCTCTCTCTCTCTCTCTCTCTCTCTCTCTCTCTCTCTCTCTCTCTCTCTCTCTCTCTCTCTCTCTCTCTCTGTGTGTGTGTGCACGAACATATTTTTCTGCACTCTGAAATGTAATTCTTTTTTTAAAACCGAGATCGTTAACTTAATGAGATTCCTTGTTTTCTCATTTGACTGTCAGTAACTTTATGTTTGCATATGAAGCTTAAAAAAATTTCATAGCCCCTAAACAAAAGGTGGTAAATGAAGAGTTGCTTTAGAATACATGATAAATACTGGCAAAAATAACTTACTCAAAACTCTTCATCAGGCATAAAACAAACACAACTGAGCTTTTGAAGGTTAAAATGCATAGATTGAAGACATTCTTACACTGCTGAATGACAAAATGACAAAACATCTTCACTCAGTCTGAATTTTACCTTTAACAGCTAAGCTGTGTTTATGTTTTGTCTGATGAAGAGTATAGAGTAGAAAATTTGCTCCTGTATTTATCTTGTCTTCAGAAGTGACTCTCTATTTGCCACCTTTTGTTTTGGTTCTGATTTATGAGTAGCCCACAGTCCACCTGTTAAGGTAACATTTTCCACAAAGCTCTATACCACATTTTCATGCTATGCTTGTTCCTGCAAAACACATAGACGTTTTTGTATCAGAAAATTATGAATGTCAACAGAAAATGAAATATACTGCACTGTGTTGCTACTGCACTGTGTTGCTACTGCACTGTGTTGCTACTGCACTGTGTTGCTACTGCACTGTGTTGCTACTGCATTGCACTGTGTTGCTACTGCACTGCACTGTGGTGCTACTGCACTGCACTGTGTTGCTACTGCACTGCACTGTGTTGCTACTGCACTGCACTGTGTTGCTACTGCACTGCACTGTGTTGCTACTGCACTGCACTGTGTTGCTACTGCACTGCACTGTGTTGCTACTGCACTGCACTGCACTGTGTTGCTACTGCACTGTACTGTGGTGCTACTGCACTGCACTGTGTTGCTACTGCACTGTACTGTGTTGCTACTGCATTGCACTGTGTTGCTACTGCACTGTGTTGCTACTGCACTGTGTTGCTACTGCATTGCACTGTGTTGCTACTGCACTGTACTGTGGTGCTACTGCACTGCACTGTGTTGCTACTGCACTGTACTGTGTTGCTACTGCACTGTACTGTGTTGCTACTGCACTGCACTGTGTTGCTACTGCACTGCACTGTGTTGCTACTGCACTGTACTGTGTTGCTACTGCACTGTACTGTGGTGCTACTGCACTGCACTGTGTTGCTACTGCACTGCACTGTGTTGCTACTGCACTGTACTGTGTTGCTACTGCATTGCACTGTGTTGCTACTCTACTGTGTTGCTACTGCACTGCGTTGCTACTGCACTGTACTGTGTTGCTACTGCACTGCACTGTGTTGCTACTGCACTGTACTGTACTGTACTGTGTTGCTACTGCACTGCACTGTGGTGCTACTGCACTGCACTGTGTTGCTACTGCACTGTACTGTGTTGCTACTGCACTGCACTGCACTGTGTTGCTACTGCACTGTACTGTGCTGCTACTGTACTGTACTGTGTTGCTACTGCACTGCACTGTGTTGCTACTGCACTGTACTGTGTTGCTACTGCACTGCACTGTGTTGCTACTGCACTGCACTGTGTTGCTACTGCACTGCACTGTGTTGCTACTGCACTGCACTGCACTGTGTTGCTACTGCACTGCACTGTGTTGCTACTGCACTGCACTGTGTTGCTACTGCACTGCACTGTGTTGCTACTGCACTGCACTGCACTGTGTTGCTACTGCACTGCACTGTGTTGCTACTGCACTGCACTGTGTTGCTACTGCACTGCACTGTGTTGCTACTGCACTGCACTGTGTTGCTACTGCACTGCACTGTGTTGCTACTGCACTGCACTGTGTTGCTACTGCACTGCACTGTGTTGCTACTGCACTGCACTGTGTTGCTACTGCACTGCACTGTGTTGCTACTGCACTGCACTGTGTTGCTACTGCACTGCACTGTGTTGCTACTGCACTGCACTGTGTTGCTACTGCACTGCACTGTGTTGCTACTGCACTGCACTGTGTTGCTACTGCACTGCACTGTGTTGCTACTGCACTGCACTGTGTTGCTACTGCACTGCACTGTGTTGCTACTGCACTGCACTGTGTTGCTACTGCACTGTGTTGCTACTGCACTGTGTTGCTACTGCATTGCACTGTGTTGCTACTGCACTGTACTGTGTTGCTACTGCACTGCACTGTGTTGCTACTGCACTGCACTGTGTGTTGCTACTGCACTGCACTGTGTTGCTACTGCACTGCACTGTGTTGCTACTGCACTGCACTGTGTTGCTACTGCACTGCACTGTGTTGCTACTGCACTGCACTGTGTTGCTACTGCACTGTGTTGCTACTGCACTGTGTTGCTACTGCATTGCACTGTGTTGCTACTGCACTGTACTGTGTTGCTACTGCACTGCACTGTGTTGCTACTGCACTGTACTGTGTTGCTACTGCACTGTACTGTGGTGCTACTGCACTGTACTGTGGTGCTACTGCACTGCACTGTGTTGCTACTGCACTGCACTGTGTTGCTACTGCACTGTGTTGCTACTGCACTGCACTGTGTTGCTACTGCACTGTACTGTGTTGCTACTGCACTGTACTGTGGTGCTACTGCACTGTACTGTGGTGCTACTGCACTGCACTGTGTTGCTACTGCACTGCACTGTGTTGCTACTGCACTGTACTGTGGTGCTACTGCACTGTACTGTGGTGCTACTGCACTGCACTGTGTTGCTACTGCACTGCACTGTGTTGCTACTGCACTGTACTCTGTTGCTACTGCACTGCACTGTGCTGCATTGAGCTGCATTTTGCTGCATGAAATTTCGTTATTTGGCACTGGTACCTCTCCCAGAAGAACCAGCTCCCACAGCAGTTGTATGTGAGGGAGTATGGACTGGAACGCACTGGAAATGAGCAAAAACAAATGGAAAATAAGAGTTTCAATGACCAGGAAAATGTGCAAAGCAATTTAGAGCTACAGGCAGGTGAAAAACTGCAACGTAAATTCTAAACTATAATCTTTGTATATAAAAATGGCTGAAAGTGCAGCAAAAAATTTCCAGCATGGCCTTGATCGCTAACTAACTCTGTATTTCACTGCAGGTAAAATGTGACTTTAAAAAAATTCCACAAGACCATACTAGTATAGTCACAGCAGCACAATCCCCTCTGCAATGTATTTCAACTGAATGTTTAAGAGTTGCATTCTAATATCCCGTGCTTGTCATCTCCAGGCAACTTTATCATTAAATTCCAGTGATAGATAAAAATGACTGTCTTTGAATGTCCTCTAGATTCACAGACACTTATCAATTGGGAAAATGCACCACATCTTCAGGGCTATGTAATGCAAATTCTGTCAATGAAATACCTACAAAGGAAGGTTCTAACTCATACTGCCAGAATAGCTTATGCATTGCAAAAATAGTGATGAGCATCAGTAGTAAATTCATCATAACAAAATCATCAGTTATGTCAGATATATTCAGGTGCAAATAGGCAGAAGAAGAAGAAGAAGAAGGGAGGAGGAGGAGGAGGAGGAGGAGGAGGAGGAGGAGGAGGAGGAGGAGGAGGAGGAGGAGGAGGAGGAGGAAGAAGAAGGAAGAGGAAGGAGGGGGGAGGAAGGAGGAAGGAGGAAGGAGGAGGAGGAGGAGGGAGGAAGGAGGAAGGAGGAAGGAGGAGGAGGAGGAGGAGGAGGAGGAGGAGGAGGAGGAGGAGTTGGAGGAGGAGGAGGAGGAGGAGGGGGAGGTGGGGGAGGTGGAGGAGGAAGAGGAGGAGGAGGAAGAGGAGGAGGAAGAGGAGGAGGAGGAAAGAGGAGGAGGAGGAAAGAGGAGGAGGAGGAAAGAGAAGGAGGAGGAAGGAAGAAGGAGGAAGATGGAGGAGGAGGAAGAGGAGAAGGAGGAGGAAGGAGGAGGAGGAGGAGGAGGAGGGGGGGGGGAAGAGGAGGAGGAGGGGGGGGAGAGGAGGAGGAGGAGGAGGAGGAGGAGGAGGAGGAGGAGGAGGAGGAGGAGGAGGGGGGGAGGAGGAGGAGGGAGGAGGAGGAGGAGGAGGAGGAGGAGGAGGAGGAGGAGGAGGAGGAGGAGGAGGAGGAGGAGGAGGAGGAGGAAAGATGTTAAATTAAATCTGACATTACAGTGATGTGTAAACAGTTCTTACCTGTACACATCCACTTCATGAAGAGATGGCAAGATGGAATGCGCAGGAATGGTGTGCTTGGAAAGAGAAATATCAAATGCAATGGTCTGTCAAGAGTATGATGGCAATGTACAAGTTTACCACAAAAAAGCACTCTGTATTTTAATCCTTGCATTTAAGAACAGGCACTTGTTGTTGCAACTAGACGTAAAATATATGAGATTGTAAAACTCATACAATTCAAATGGGGAATCCTTCCTTTCTTTTCTTTTGGTATGAGGATATCAAATACTTCTGATGGATTCAAAATATTGCAAATGATGACTGACACATTCTTCCCTCCCTTTCTTGAAGCTATTGTAGACAAGATGACTGACATTGCTAGAGTTTCTGGCAGTCCCTAATGTTTCAGCAGTGGAAACAAGGCTGAGTGCAAGTCCCACCAGACAACAGGATGTGTATGCAATGTCCCACACAACAGGAAGTCCAGAAGTCAGGCATGATTCAGACCACAGGCCAACAATAGAAAACCCCAGCATGCTTTGCAGCGATCATGAACTGGGTGAGTGACTGAAAGCAATGTAAATACAAACATAATACAAGAGCATAGATTTCCATATCTAATATGTACTGTTATGTGAAACTTCCAGAGTTGTGGGCATCCAATTCTTTCCTCTGTTCAGTGTTGAAGTCCCTCCCCGCCCACCCACCCTACCCCCCTGCAAATCTGATGCCTTTCTCAGACCCATTCTGGACCCTCCATTTCCACTCTGTGAGTATCTGTTTCATTCATCTCTCATGCATATTAACACACCAATTCACATTCAACAGCTTGCTGAGGAAACACAGCACCAAAACCACAACTGAGTAAGAGCCCTCCTCTCTGAGAATTTGCATATTGAATCATCTCTTGTAGGGAGTTATTTGGAAAACGCAGTCATAGGTACACAGAACATGTATTTCCTAACACATTTCAAACTGGTTATTGTTGCTGTTTTCACAGGTGAATGATACAGTCATCGCAGGTTAGTAGATTAATTTTTTAAATTATGATTTTAGAATTGTATTGATTAGAGTATATTTGGGAGTATTAACGCTCAAAGTCAAATATGTCAGAATGCAGCATTTTGCCAGGGCCCGTATTCACAACGGCGATTTATCTTTTTAACACTCGATTTATCCCCTAGCCCCGCGTTATCTTGATCGGTTAGATAAGGTACGCTCGTCAGAGGATCCTACGTTGCGCTTTGCTATATATACTGGTTTCCAGCCAAGGGAGAGCGGAACAGGCAGTTGAAATCGTCTGAGTTTAGAGATAAATCGGGGTTAAAATAAATCGAAGATAAATCGCCGTTGTGAATACGGGCCCAGAGCAGTAATCAAACAGAGAGATGCACCATCTAGTGTACTACTTGTTTTCAATGTAAGAAATGCCCTTTGACTGAACATGATTAAAGGCAAACAACATTACACGAATTAAATTCTACAGTGGGCAAAAGGTTACTGCAGGTGACAAGCATTCGTAAACAACCATTCTCTTTAACAGCCAGGCAGTTTGCACACTGTTACTGACACACTCAGCAACGCACTTCCTATTTGCAACTCACCCTTATCTGACGCTCAGGTCGTGCCGACCCTATCAATCTATCTGTTCTGCAAGGGACTCTAACCTAGAGGTGCCAAAATTAAAATCGTCAAAGCAAAGCAAAACAATGGAACATGAAACAGGAAGAAACAAAACATAAGGGGGTGAAATGCACAACTGGCGTATAAAAGGCACAAAGAAGATGCTTTTTATGGGTTGATAAACTCGTCATGGGACAAAAAATCAATTTATGGTCATGCAAGTCAACCCAGGTGAAGAAGAAATTTACTGAAGTGAAGGATATTTTCTTGATACACAAAAATCTTAATTGCAAAAATGAACAGATCAGAACAGAAAATTGACATGCAAAAATAAAATCCTTTATCCATTTGTCGATAAAACAGTACTGGTAAACAACAAAATCAACACTACAACCTGAAAGAACATGAAATTCATTAAAATCATGTGGTGTGACCTCTACACAATGTGTGGTATTCTTTGAGACACTCATCAATCACTACAATCACCACAATCACAAATTTAGAGAGAGCAAGGGATGTTATGACTTTAAATATATATATATATATATATATATATATATATATATATATATATATATATATATATATATATATATATATATATATATACACACACTACCAACTAAAATTTCCACCGTCAAGAAATAATTTGATTACTAAACCCCAAAGCACATGTCTGTCGACAAGTCACTTTCTTGCAAAGAAAACCACACATTTTCTAGTTTTTCATGAACTGCACGCAAAATGTCATCAAGGAAAAAAACTAACAAAGGAAACCCAACAAGCCAAGGATAGGATACCACAATACCCCGATGTGAAAGGAGGGTGAGGAATGAAGCAGAGAAACAGTCAGACCGGCGAGGCTGACAGTGAAGCTGGGAGAACCCAGACAAGCAGATGTACAATGGTGGAGAGAAACTGAACCAAAACACAGCACAATTGCTGGGAGAGGGCTGACTGCAGTGCACCAGGTGTGCAGGGATGGGTGGACAGCCTACCTGGATGACTGTCCCCATGATGGGAAGGTTCAGGGTGTCACCAGGCACAGGGGATGGCCACTGGTCGATGTCATGGCACGCTGAAGTCAAACAATTCCATGTGGATGTGAGGGAAAGTCTGTGCTGTCTCTGTGTCGTCGAGTGTGTGCATGTGTGTCTGAGCATATCTGTGTGCATGTGCATGCATGTGAGCATCTGTATGTGCGTGTGCGCATACCTGTGTGAGTGCATGTGTGTGTGGGGTGGGGATATGTGTGGGGCACATGTGTATTTGTGATGTGGCATGTCCATGTGTATTGTGGCATGTGTGTGCTGTGGCATGTGTGTGCTGTGGCATGTGTGGTGTGGCATTTGTGGTGTGCAGTAGCATATGTGTGTGGGGTGTGGCATGTGTTTGTGTGGCATGGCACATGTGTGTGTTTGTGTGTGTGTGTGTGTTTGTGAGTGTGCATGTGTGGTGTGGCAAATGTTTGTGGTGTGGGATGTGTGTGTGGGGTGGGGACGTGTGTGGCACATGTGTGTGTGTGTGTGTGTGTGTGGTGTGACGTGTGTGTGGTGTGACGTGTGTGTGGTGTGACATTGTGTGTGTGTGTGTGTGTGTGTGTGTGTGTGTGTGTGTGGTGTGGCATTTGTGGTGTGCAGTAGCATATGTGTGTGGGGTGTGGCATGTGTTTGTGTGGCATGGCACATGTGTGTGTTTGTGTGTGTGTGTGTTTGTGAGTGTGCATGTGTGGTGTGGCAAATGTTTGTGTGGTATGGCATATGTGTGTGTGTGTGTGGAGTGGGGGTCATGTATGTAGGGCATGTGTGTGTGTGTGTGTGTGTGTGTGTGTGTGTGTGTGTGTGTGTGTGTGGAGTGGGGTCATGTATGTAGGGCATGTGTGTGTGTGTGTGTGTGTGTGTGTGTGTGTGTGTGTGGAGTGAGGGTCATGTATGGAGGGCATGTGTGTGTGTGTGTGTGTTTATGATGTGTGTGTGGAGAGAGTGGGGGTCATGTATGGAGGGCATGTGTGTGTGTGTGTGTGTGTGTGTGTGTGTGTGTGGAGTGGGGTCATGTATGGAGGGCATGTGTGTGTGTGTGGAATGGGGGTCATGTATGGAGGGCATGTGTGTGTGTGGGTGGAATGGGGGTCATGTATGGAGGGCATGTGTGTGTGTGTGTGTGTGTGTGGAATGGGGGTCATGTATGGAGGGTATGTGTGTGTGTGTGTGGAGAGAGTGGGGGCATGTGTATGGGGCATGTGAGTGTGTGTGTGTTTGTGATGTGTGTGGGGGTCATGTATGGAGGGCATGTGTGTGTGTGTGTGTGTGTGTGTGTGTGTGTGTGTGTGTGTGTGTGTGTGTGTGTGTGGAGTGGGGTCATGTATGGAGGGCATGTGTGTGTGTGTGTGTGTGTGTGTGTGTGTGTGTGGAATGGGGTCATGTGTGTGTGTGTGTGTGTGTGGAGAGAGTGGGGGCATGTGTGTAGGGCATGTGTGTGTGTGTGTGGAATGGGGGTCATGTATGGAGGGCATGTGTGTGTGTGTGGGTGTGTGTGGAGAGAGTGGGGGCATGTGTGTAGGGCATGTGTGTGTTTGTGATGTGTGTGGGGGTCATGTATGGAGGGCATGTGTGTGTTTGTGTGTGTGGAGTGGGGGTCATGTATGGAAGGCATGTGTGTGTGTGTTTATGATATGTGTGTGGAGAGAGTGGGGGCATGTGTGTAGGGCATGTGTGTGTGTTTGTGTGTGTGTATGCACGTGCACGTGTGGTGTGGCACGTGTGTGTGTAGTCTGCGTGTTTCTGTTTGTTCATCTGTTGGTGTTCATTACTGCATGTGTGTCTATGCATGTATTAATGCATGTGTTTTTGTGTACATGTGTTCATGCATGTGCGATTGTGGGCATGTGTTCATGCATGCATGTATGTGTTCATGCATGCATGTGTGTGTGTGTGTGTGTGTGTATGTGCTTGTGCATTTGTATGCGTTACCTCCAAAAACATGTCAGGTGGATTAAGAAGTTCACTGTTCACAAGTGCTCAAGAGAATAGGCAATGAGTAATTATCATCTGAATCCATCACAGAAAAATCATATATCATGAAAGATATTCAAAAGTTACACTGTAGTTTTAAAAAACTCCAGTTTTCAAGTGCAATCTGCATCAACAGCAGGCATGCAAAATAAATGGAGTGTCTTCAACATGCCACCCTCCCCACTCACCAGCTTCTAGACTGGGTTCTCCATTGTCAAAGTACTCAGGGGCGATGATGCCGACTAGCTGGGTGAATAAGGCAACGCAAGGCAGTTTGCTGATGAGCACCATGGACTGAAAATAGACAAGGCAAGAAGTGAGCAAAGACATCGACCTTGTCTGGGTATTGCCAATATGCTCTATGGCTCGATGGATGTGTGAACTTGCCCTCTTGGAATAAAACAATCAAAAGCACCGTTGGAAAAGAGGTCCATCTGATATCTTCAATCGTGCTGATCATTCCTCTAGTTCATATCATATGCCCCCATCAACCCCCCAACCCACCCACCCAAAAAGAAAAAGAAAAAGGAAAGAAAAGAGGAGAACAGACTGACAATGGAGTAAAAATGTGAAACACGCCCTAACTATATATATAAAACACAGGCATTCCTTTAATATAATTCATGCAATACATGTTACTCCTTTATCATATCTTCCCCTTACCAATACAAGTTCTAGAAACCTCATCTCAGCATCTCTTTCCTTCTGCATTTAACTTTTCATACATACATCACATAGAGCAATATTTTTACAAGGATATGTAGGGAGATAAATAATAAGAAAAATGACCAATAAATGAACATGCACAAAGCATAGAACAAGTTACCTTCTGAAAATATCCTCTTCGTATTGTTTTGTCTTTGGTTTGTCGAAAATATACAAAGCCGTAGTAGTAAGCATTGTCACTCTGAAACAAAAGATTTTTTAACATAAATGTATCATGCAAATGAATTACATGTCATAAAATGGGGGTCATTACAAACTGCAGTTCAAGCTGAATATATTACACATTCTCGTGCATAAAAAAATATTCTCCTCCTCTGTAAACATTACTTTCTTTTTTCTCTAGTTATACAGAGCTATGCAGCATGTCGTCTTGCTCATGCCAAACAGCTAACTAAACACAGAGCAATGCCAGCCTAATGCATACCCCAGGGCATCACAAGAAAGGCTTGCTCAACAACAGAATAGTATGCTGTGCTTACAATAAGGCCCCCCCACCCCCCACCCCCCACTCCCACCCAAAAAGTTGTGGTTACAGTACTCAACCCACCCTTTTTTTCCTGCTGACCCTAACCTTTTCCAATTGTGCAAACAGAAAGAAAGAAGAGAAAATAAATTGATGGTAAACAACAAACTGCTTGCTGTCCCATCTTCCCTGTTCTACTGGCACTTGGGACATTTGCTATTTACATTCTTAAAAAAGTATTTCCAGGCCTCTTCTTAGACACACACACACACACACACACACACACACACACACACACACACACACACACACACACACACACACACACACACACACACACACACACACACACACACACACACACACATCACACACACACACACACATCACACACACACACACACACACACACACACACACACACACACACACACACACACACAAACACACACACACACACACACACACACACACACACACACACACACACACACACACACACAAACACACACACACACACACACTCACACACACTCACACACACACACACACACACACACACACAAACACACACACACACACACACACACACACACACACACACACACCACCACACACCACACACACACACACACACACCACACACACACACACACACACACACACACACACACAAACACACACACACACACACACACACACACACACACACACACCACACACACACACACACAAACACACACACACACACACACACACTCACACACACACACACTCACACACACACACACACACACACACCACCCTTTTTTCCCCATGTTACCTTAAACCCACAGCTTATTTTGTGTGTGGCCTCAATGGAAAAGTAAATAACTACATTCTGGCAGTCCTGGGCATGCCCATTCCATTTTCATTATGAGCCTCAAGTCTTCCACCCCCTACCCCACTGCACCCCCCTTCAAAAGACAGCCTAACTCGGAGAGAGGCAATGGAGGTAATACATTACACAACTCTCATCCCAAGATGATACTTCCCTCTTCCTTTTAATCACTTTAACCCTGCACTGAGATCTATGCCTCTTGCCAGCCAAAATCATTCAGTCATAGACAAGCTACAATTGGTATTCATGGGTTATGATCTGTTGCTCTATGGAAGGTCTGCACTCACCTGCAGTGCCACAGGACATTCTCTGTTGAAGTTGGTGTGGGCACTGATGACTGGCCGTCTGCCCGGGCACTGTCGTATCCGGAAGTGGAACTGTGTGTCGCCCATGCACCCTGAACCACAGCGCAAGATGTAATATAAAAGATGAAATGTATTTCTTGGATTTTAGACTACTTTACACCCTTGTTACTGGACCACTTAATTGATCATTAAACTACAGCATGCAATATTTTGTCTTACTGAGAAAAAACTAGTGCAGCATCTCAGGAAAAAATTCTGCAGCCAGGCGCCAAGTATGAGTCATGATGTAAATATGGGATGGGTGAATTACATTTTTATAATATTATTCGGGCAAATTGTACAGATGTCAGAAATGTTGTTTTCTATTTTAACCCATTGCTTACGCAGCTCAACCACGTGGTTGCGATGACGCCAACACCCTTTGGCTACGCAGCTCAACTACGTGTTTGCGGTCGCCGTAATGAAATTTTCCTATCTCCGTGGCTGTTTCAAGGGAAGTAAATCGTACAGCACTTTATTCTGTAACTAATCTGTGTTCGCTGGAGTTACCTTTTCTTTAGTATAGTCCCCGTGAGAAAGCTACATTTAGTAGTATCTACGCTCACCCACCGTCGTGTTTCCGCGCTTCGACATGGCGTCGCGTTGTCGAAGGAGATTGAGCGGTGATGAAAATGACGAAGTATTAGAAGTGTGGATGGAAGAAGGGTCTGATACTGAAGATCTAGGTGGATATTGGACTTCTGAAGAAGATCTTTATGATTCTGATGCGGAAATAGTCCCAGTCAATGAGAATGAAGCGATGGCTGCAGCGAAGACGAAACGAATCGACTTTGGATGTCACTTCGTGACTGACACTAAGTGACAGCGAAGACGCCGTCGCGGTCAGAGAGAGAGAGGAAGAGATAGAATCGGTATTTACAGCAGACACAGACATCGATTCGGATGCAGAGGATGCCAAAAACCTTCTCTACTCCTCCAATGAACTGTACCACACAAAAGATGACTATGCCAAGTAGGGCGCCTTCTTTCTCTCAGAAGGCCATTCTGAGATTTTCTTCTATTCAGACAGAGACAGATTGCAGTGAGTAAGTGTATATTTTCTGATTTCACCTCTCTGACTTGCAAAAAAAAATCATTTTCAAGCATTTTTTAATCCTGTAGTCAATCATTCATCAATATAGTTTGATGTGGAAATACTGATGTCAGAACTGTTGTGCAAAATCTATCTCTTGACTATTAGTACAATACATTAGGTGTAAAAAAAAACAAGAAGGGCAAAGCCCATACGACTCACATGCTTGACCTTGACCTTTACATGACCTTGACCTTCAGGTGACCTTCAAGGTCAAGGTCAAACAACTAAACCTACCAATGACATCATACACTAAGAAATGCTTTACACATTTTTCCTACCAAAATACATGTGACCTTGACCCAAGGTCAAGGTCATCCAAGGTCATGCAACACAAGCTGTTAATTCAAGACATAGGAAGCACAATGGTGCTTATTGGACTTTCTACCATGAGATATGGTCACTTTTAGTGGTTCACTACCCCATTTTGGTCACATTTCATAAGGGTCAAAGTGACCTTGACCTTGATGATATGTGACCAAATGTGTCTCATGATGAAAGTATAACATGTGCCCCACATAATTATTAAGTTTGAAACAGTTATCTTCCATATTTCAGGGTCAAGGTCACTTCAAAATATGTATACAATCCAACTTTAAAGAGCTCCTGTGACCTTGACCTTGAAACAAGGTCAACCAAACTGGTATCAAAAGATAGGGATTACTTTGCCCTATATACCATATATAGGTCAGGTATCCAATCTCAAAAACTTTAGAGAAAATTGAGAAAATGTGAAAAATGACTGTTTTTTAGACAACATTTATGGCCCCTGCGACCTTGACCTTGAAGCAAGGACAAGTCACTGTGTATGTTTTTTGAGGCCTTGTTATCATACACCATCATGCCAAATTGGGTGTTGATAGACTTAATAGTCTCTGAGAAAAATCCAACGTTAAAGTTTTTCACGGACGCCCGGACGCCCGGACGCCCGGACGGACGACACGGGTGAGTACATAGACTCACTTTTGCTTCGCATGTGAGTCAAAAATTGCATGTACCTGGTGTTTCAAAATAATTTTCCCCAATTTTCTTACTGCATATTGTAACTATCCAGCACTTCAGCTAGAAAGTGCAAATGATTTTCTTTCTTTGGTACCAACCACTAAACAGTTATTCAAAATTTGGATTTTGTGTGATTTTTTGAAAACTTAAAAAAACACTGCGTACAGAGGTAAAATTCCTAATGCTATCCCTGCATAAGCAATGAGTTAAACATCAGTATCATAAGCAACTCCATTGCTGGGTTCAAGTTGCAGAAGTAGGACAACGTCGTACTGACACAGGGTCTGCACTTTTTAGTGGGCAGAGTGGCGCCTGGCTGCGGAAGTCTTACCGCATCTCAGACCATGGCATAAATAGAAAACAAAAGAGAAATGAACAGGAAACAGATGCTTCCTGCCAATACAATAAATGTAGTGACTGTACTAGAACATTTACAACTGTCTGAACAAAAAGCACTCCAGAATTTACACAAACCAGACCCTACCTGAGTTGGAGTCAGGGAAGGAAAGGTAGCATATGTTCATTTTCTGAAAGGATTCAAGAACCATGTGTAAGTGAATGAACAACAGAGCAAATTCACATAGAAAAATATTGCAATAACACCTAAGACTGTAGAAATAAATCAAACTGTCTGCCTGTTTGTCTGTCTGTCACACTCACACACACACACACACACACACACACACACACACACACACACACACACACACACACACACACACACACACACACACACACACACACACACACACAGAGAGAGAGATTAAGTGAACAGTAAGAATAGTCACCAGCTATCATACATTAGTCAATCACAGTCTCCATGGACTGAAATGTACGTATTCTGACCTACTCCATCACCATCAGTGTGTCCATTAAGAACAGTCCTCTGGTGTACAAGATGTCACCAAACATATGTGAGAGAGAGAGAGAGAGAGAGAGAGAGAGAGAGAGAGAGAGAGAGAGAGAGAGAGAGAGAGAGAGAGAGAGAGAGAGTCTAGTAACAAAAGTTGTTAACAGGCATGCACAAATGAATACATTTAGCAAGATCATGAAGCAACAGAGCTTTAAACACATCCGAAATGCTGCAGCGCCGTCAGTAATTGGTACATGCAGGCTAACTGTCGCACTCTAACAACGAAATGTTATTGCAAGCTTTACCTCCTTTTCGGTCAGTTTGACATGTCCCGGGTAGACGAGCTAAAAGGGAGATGATATTATGTCAATGACACTTGAACAAGAAGAGATTTAACTTCTTTCAAAGAGCAAGTCAATCCGATACATACACATGCTACTTTTTTCTTCAAAAGTTCAATGGATGCAGTCCTTCACGATTCAGTGCATGCCTTCATCCAACAGAGAATATTATTATATGGTATCACTTTAACAACTGTTAATCAGCTGTATGCTGTGCCTGTCACCGGTGGATGTCAACACAATCATAGAATCGACGAATGTGCCACTTTCCGTCTATTCACCTTTCCTCTCCCACCTAAAATAACTAGCTCAAATTAAAATGATATATTTATTGAGAATACTACTAATACAGCTCCCCATTAGATTAGGGAGCTCACTATGATAATACGTAACACAAAAATCAACGTTAGCGCATGAAACATCGGGCACCATTCGCCATCAATATTTATATTATCGAAGTGCTGCATCCCGACCCTACACATCCAGCAAGAAAACGAAGACATACTAACTTCCATAGCTTGACCGAGCTCAAGATCGAATGTAACAACACAGGCACAGTGTAACCAGTTGGAGAATCTGTCCCATGGCAGTAGGGCCGAAGCCCTGTCACTGCCATCGTCTGGTCTCTTTTCGACTGTGAGGTGTTCCTCCATTTCTCACATTTTCACACAGCCTTGACCTTTCGTGACACAGGTGATTGGGATCAACTTTTTTGTTTGGTTTCGACATGTATACATTTGAGGATTAATAAAAATTAAAATATCTCTGATTAATTCAACGGCGTTATTTCTGTGGCAATATTGGTGAGTTTTGATCGAAGAGAAGTTAGCTCATAGGTCGAGAGTACGGCAAGGAAAACATGGCTGTCCGTCGATAGTGTACAAGATGTAGGGAAGAATGGTATGTACGAATCTTAATTCCACAGACCTCTTGAAGATGTCCCTCTCATTTATCATGCCTTTTAATTTTATTTCGCTTCTATATCAAAGTTTAATCTTGCATTGCGCTCTTGATTTACAGCTATGAATGTTTGTGCTATTTATGTTATTGCTTCGGAGTTCAGTTCATTGGGGGGAACGATAAGCGAAAGCGGTAGTTAGTCGGTTGCCCTCTCCCTTTGGAGTGAAGTGTAAGCCAGAATCACTTCAGGAAACAGTGATACGATTCTTCTTGCCCATTCGAGATCTGATGCATGATCTGCACATGTGATAACGAACGTGTCAAGATAATCTTGCATTGACAGAAGAGTTGTCAAGTGTTCCTAAAGATGATCTCATCTGGGGTTGTAACGAAGAAGTCACGAATCTAAGAGTAAGCGCTTTAGATTAAACTTATGATTCTGTGGTCGTGGTTCTGGCTGGATATTATTTGTGAGGTCGTAATGCTGAAAGTCTTTGAGGGGATCGCAAAACAGTGCTTTTCTCAATGCCTCATGCAATCGACGTCGTGATTACTTTGCCTTGCGTTACAAACAGGCGTCACAGTCGCAATGAGGAAATAACACCTGTCTCCTGAAGGAAGTTAGAATATAAATCAGCTTTGTTGAATGACTTGAGTTCAGTGGAAATTCAAACTACCTGTTCTCAAAGATGTTCGATCTAAGGTCTCTATCAGGCGGTCAGTTCAGTCCTCCGGATTCACATGGATGAGGTTTGTTTACTTCTACGGACGATGACATTTTCTTTGATATGTTATACTACTTATAGGATAGGGGTTGGGGTGGGTGGGGAAATGAGGTGGTAATGAAAGGGATATTCTTATGGAGCAAGCATGGTATTGGTATGAATAATGATTTTTGTTTTAGTACAGTATCTTTGTTATGAACAAATGATTTTATTCAAATGAAATTTTTATACGTTGGACTGGAGGAGACGGGTGAGCTGGTGGAAGCCATCACCACTTGGAGGTGGAAGAGCCAAACGGGGGAGGAACCAAACGAAGAAGACAGATTGAAGCAGAAAGCTTGGGATACGATCTCTTCCAAGTGAACCCTGTAGGACCTCCTTGCTTGGACGAATCAGGTCTCAGACGCGCGCATTAGAGCGGCCACCTGACTGGAGAGTGGAAGCTGGATCCATGCCATCCCAATCCCGTCCCTGGGGCTTCATCTAGACCGTGAGACCATCAGAATAGCCGTCGCTCAGAGGGCAGGGGCGCCCTGCGAACTCCACCAATGCAGATGTGGAAGATCTATGGACGCCCTTGGACATCACGCCCTCTCCTGTCCAGCAAGCGCTGGCCGTTTCCCATGCCAATCTGCTTTGAATGATGTGGTGAGACGTGCCCTCCAGAGCGCTGGAATACCATCTGTCCTGGAACCAACCGGGCTCGACAGAGGCGATGGCAAGCGTCCAGATGGGATGACCATCTTTCCCTTCTCCAACGGCCAAAGCTTGATCTGGGATGTGACGTGCGTGGATTCCTTTGCCCCCAGTAACATCATTTCCAGCGCCCTGCAACCGTCATCAGCAGCAGAGGCAGCGGAAGGGGCGAAGAGGATGAAATACCGCATCCTGGCCGAAGTACACCGCTTCGAGCCCCTCGCCTTTGAGACCACCAGAGTCTTCGGTCCTTCAACACTCAAGACCATCGAGGAAATTGGACGAAGACTGAAGGGGGAGACGGGCGAGCCACGGGAGACCATGTGGCTCAAACAACTAATCGGGATGGCTATCCTCCGAGGCAATGCCTTCTGTGTCCTTGCCTCATCCAGGTCACGAGATGACTGCAGAGAGTGACTGCTGGTTCCACAGGCCTAGGGCCAGTGATCACCGCACTTTTCGCAGTGTGACTGCTCCACATTGTTCGTGTTTATGTAATTGGTTATCTGCAGCACGACCGCTGCCCTGTGCTCCCAGAACTCTTTGACAGAACCCTTTTTAGTGTTCCTTTTGCCTTTCGACTGCTGCTCAAACTTTCGATTGTTTGCGTTTCCTTTGCATCACCGTTTTTTTGGAGAAGATTAATTTGCGCAGTTGAACTGCGATCTAACTTTTCCCTGTATAGTCTGGTCTCAACGAGATGTTTTTGTCTGCATACTTTCTCCATGGCTCTGGGTGGTAGCAGCCCATTTATTCAACTGTTCCGTCTTAACTGATAATGAAGAAATATTTATTTTAACACAATTTAAATTTAATGTACATATGATATGTATATATATGCTGACAAATTTGTGAAATAAAGATGAATTTTGAAAAAAAAAAAAAAAAGAATACCAAAATTTTCTTAGCAAAGAAATGGCAGTTGTTCTCTCCCAACCACTTCACTTCTGTTTTCTCATTTGCCCTTCATTATCAACTTTTTGTTGTGCAGTTCTCGTGCATCTTTCCTGTTTCACAGCCCAGGCCATCTTGTGCTTGCATTAGAAACTATTTAGCACTGGGAAGTTGCTAAAGTGCTTGCGTAAAACATTAGTATACATTGTCAAGAATGCTAAATGAAATATTTATTAGAATGGCAACAGGGTGTATGTTTAATTGTTTTAGCTAAGATGACATGGTGGACTTGATTTGAAGCTGCCTCTAACTTTCCTTACGTGTTACATTTAGTGATTTAGGTTTATTTATGAACATTCTTGTTCTGTAATCCTTATTACTTGTCTCTAAATTGTTTTGCTCTATGAGTTCAAACCCATCATAGTTTTAATATGAGACATGCAACTCATCTTCCACTGCACATTGTCTGTTTCAGTGCTTTCTCATTTGCTTTTTCAGTTCAAAACCTATGTAGTTCTGCATGATTCTCACATGCAATCTTGCAGTCCTGACCTATAAATGATTTCTGAGCTTTTGCATGTGCTCTTTCAGTTCAAACCCATATGAGAGGGATTCTGCAAGATGCATGCATCTTAAATTGCAAAACCTATAACCACTTTTAAGCATCACATTTGCTGTGTTAGTTAATATCGTAGATCAGCAGGATGCCTCCTGTATGTCATCGTCATCACCTCATCAATAGAGTGTGCATTTTCTTTTGCAGGTGGAAGGGGAGGATAAACTGTTTGAGAAAATGTCAGCCTTGGCTCTCCTCACATGCCGACCAAATTCGCATCCATTCCAAGAGCGTCATTTGTCTCTTCATGAGCCCATCAAAATTGGACGTTCTGTGGCGCGGGCAAGGCCTGCCACTAACAATGGAATATTTGACTGCAAGGTGCTCTCACGCCATCATGCAATACTGTGGTATGACAATGGAACGGTGAGTCATCCTTTCAATTTCTTTTCTTTTCCTGTGGCCTTCTATCCAGATGTCTCTCTCCTTCTTGTCCAGACAACTGTCACCCTAATGCATGCATGATAATTGATATTGTCTGAGTGAACATTATGACTTCTGAATGACAGATTTGCATTCAACAAATCTGCTTGAGCAAATATACAGATCTATCATTCTATGTGTACACTTCTTTATGGGCAGCAATCTCTCTCATTATACGTGAGGGGACAATAGTGAAAACTTTACTCCTACCAGCTCAAATTTTAGCCTTGCATAGCAGTCTTACTTGGAAAGCAGTCTTATTTGGATGACAGTCTTATTTGGAAAGCAGTCTTATTTGGATGGCAGTCTCACAGTTCCTTGCATAGCAGTCTTACTTGAATGACAGTCTTACTTGGATGGCAGTCTTACTTGCATAGCAGTCTTACTTGGAAAGCAATCTTACTTGCATAGCAGTCTTACTTGTATAGTAGTCTTACTTGCATGGCACTTACTTGGATAGCAGTCTTACTTGCATGGCAGTCTTACTTGTATAGTAGTCTTACTTGCATGGCACTTACTTGGAAAGTAGTCTTACTTGGAAAGCAGTCTTTCTTGGATGGCAGACTTACTTGGAAAGCAGTCTTACTTGCATAGCATTCTTACTTGTATAGTAGTCTTACTTGCATGGCACTTACTTGTATAGCAGTCTTACTTGCATGGCAGGCTTACTTGCATGGCAGTCTTACTTGGAAAGCAGTCTTACTTGCATAGCAGTCTTACTTTGCATAGCAGTCTTACTTGGAAAGCATTCCTTCTTGGATAGCAGTCTTACTTGCATGGCAGTCTTACTTGCATGGCACTTACTTGGATAGCAGTCTTACTTGCATGGCAGGCTTACTTGGAAAGCAGTCTTACTTGGATAGCAGTCTTATTTGCATAGCAGTCTTACTTGCATAGCAGTCTTTTTTGCATAGCAGTCTTACTTGCATAGCAGTCTTACTTGCATAGCAGTCTTATTTGCATAGCAGTCTTACTTGGAAAGCTGTGTCTTTCTTGGATGGCAGTCTTACTTTGCATAGCAGTCTTACTTGCATAGCAGTCTTACTTGCATAGCAGTCTTATTTGCATAGCAGTCTTACTTGGATAGCAGTCTTACTTGCATAGCAGTCTTACTTGCATAGCAGTCTTATTTGCATAGCAGTCTTATTTGCATAGCAATCTTACTTGGAAAGCTGTGTCTTTCTTGGATGGCAGTCTTACTTTGCATAGCAGTCTTACTTGAAAAGCTGCGTCTTTCTTGGATGGCAGTCTTACTTGCATAGCAGTCTTATTTGCATAGCAGTCTTACTTGCATAGCAGTCTTATTTGCATAGCACTTACTTGGATAGCAGTCTTACTTGCATGGCAGGCTTACTTGCATGGCAGTCTTTCTTGGAAGGCAGTCTTATTTGCATAGCAGTCTTATTTGCATAGCAGTCTTATTTGCATAGCAGTCTTACTTGCATAGCAGTTTTACTTGCATAGCAGTCTTACTTGCATAGTAGTCTTATTTGCATAGCAGTCTTACTTGCATAGCAGTCTTATTTGCATAGCAGTCTTACTTGCATAGCAGTTTTACTTGCATAGCAGTCTTACTTGCATAGCAGTCTTATTTGCATAGCAGTCTTACTTGCATAGCAGTCTTACTTGCATAGCACTTACTTGGATAGCAGTCTTACTTGCATGGCAGGCTTACTTGCATGGCAGTCTTACTTGGAAGGCAGTATTACTTGGAAGGCAGTCTTTCTTGAATGGCAGTCTTACTTGCAGGGCAGTCTTACTTGCATAGCAGTCTTACTTGCATAGCAGTTTTACTTACATAGCAGTCTTACTTGGATGGAATATATTACTGAGACATTCTTGTTATGTTTGAAGTTCTTTGTAAATCTCATCTTGATGCCTGTGTGGTCACAATTTTTCTTGGTCAGCAGAGCTACTTGAGTAATTCCCAGATAGCAGCTTTCTTCCGGGGGGGGGGGGGGGAATTCAATGGTTTTCCACAGCTACTATGTGTGCACATGCTCTGTGAACAAAAAAAAAGATATTTAGTGTTTTGCCTTTTCAATGTGATGAATAGGCTTAAAATGCAGTCTCTGTACCAAAACATTGGCTGTAACTGTGTAAGTGTAAAAGAGGAGTTGCTCTCAAACACAAGGTGAGTACAAATGCAAATTTTCCACTTGAAAGTCTTCATCAAACATAAAAAAGAACACAACTACACTGTACAGGATAAACTATTAACTGAGCAGGGATGATATACATTACTCAGAGGATGTGCATGTGGTCACATCTTTGAAGAAGTCTTTATCGTTGCTCTTTTTTGTTATCCATTGTTCTTCTCTCTCTCCAGCCTCTTACAAAGCTTCTCCATTTTATCAAAGCTTCAACCTGTGATTCAAAACCTGTTCTCTTGTGTCCAAGCCTGTAATAAATGCATCACAACCTCCACATGTATGTGAATGTGCATACATGTTCATGTTGACCATAAAGTGATGCTTGTATGCATGTGAAAATACATATCCACACATCCATGCATGAAGACAGATGCCCCAAAACACACACTGACGTGGACACACATATGTGCACATGCACACACACACACACACACATATGCACACACACACATATGCACACACACACACACATATGCGCACACACACAAAGACACACGGATACATATGCACACACACACACACACTCACACACACACACACACACACACACACACACACACACACACTCACACACACACACTCACACACATACACACAGAGACAAAACATCCCCCATCCCTACACACACACACACACACACACACACACACACACACACTCACCTACTAGCTATGTGCACATTACTGACAGGATCCTGGCTCCAAATCAGGTCCCACATTGTCATGTCTTCAGGGTTTATTGGAGTTGCCCTCATTTTTGCTGCAGCTGTAGTCCCTATGAATTCCTCATGGCTAGGGCAATGTGGCAAGATTGATTTACCACAGGTCCACAGATGACCTGGTGCATGCTCCAACACTGCCATGATTATGGGCGATCAATACTGTGGAAGGGAAGTTTCTTTCAGCTCTCTAGGGATCCTCAGGAGAGGAGAGGATGTCCATTCATGAGAGAGGAAGTCTCCACTGTGGCATTATTGGTCACCATCTGGCTAGTGTTCTACTTTGACTTGGCTTCCAGTGCATTTCCATGATGAAGGGTTTCATATTGATCCATTAGTGAGATGAAAGAGAGGGGTAGGGGGAAAAAAACTAAGGAAAGAAAGGAGATAAAGTTTGGCTGGGGTCAACCTATTTGTGTCAGCTTTGAGGTGTAGTTAATTTGATTGCTTCTGAATGCTGCAGATTTTGGATTCATTTGTATCTTCAATGTGACCTATAAGCATCAGCGACTTTCAGGCAGAAACAGGTCACTGTTCAGCTGGGTAGCTTGGTTTTTCTGAAGTATGTAAGATGGCAGTCCATTCTAAACCTTAGCCACTTTTTTGTCTTTCTTTGGACCAGATGCCATTTTTATGCATTGATTCCTGCTCTTGAGAGCAAAATGGCAGAATCCCAAGAGTCAATATGAAAGTATTGTGCTTGTGCTACTCTGTGTCAGTTGGTAGCTACTACTTTGTGTTTGTGCCTTGATCACAATGCACTAATGACAGACCTTGTGGAGAATGCTATGATTTTCACATTCTGTTGTTAAGAGTTGACATGATAGAGTGAATTAGTAGGGAAAAGGTGGATGTTCTGACCAAATGAAATACATTTACTCTGTCTCTGTGTGTGTGGACATCTGCCTGCCTGCCTGCCTGCCAGCCTCTCTCTCTCTCTCTCTCTCTCTCTCTCTCTCTCTCTCTCTCTCTCTCTCTCTCTCTCTCTCTCTCTCTCTCTCTCTCTCTCTCTCTAGTCTCTCCCTCCCTCCCTCCCTCCCCTCCCTCCCACTCCCTCCCTCCCTCCCTCCCTCCCCCTCCCTCCCCCCCTCCCTCCCGTCCCTCCCCTCCCTCCCTCCTCCCCTCCCTCCCTCCCTCCCTCCCTCCCTCTCTCTCTCTCTCTCTCTCTCTCTCTCTCTCCATCTCTCTCTCTCTCTCTCTCTCTCTCTCTCTCTCTCTCTCTCTCTCTCTGCTAACATTGATGCTGGTAAAATTTTGACTTGCTTTTATTCTCATTTGACTTCTCTCTAGTGGATGCTTTCAGCACAGTGTTAACAAGGATACACTATCGTGATGTAATGCTCCTAGAACACAGGTTGATTGCTCTCAACAGGAGTAAGTATTGACTTCACCTCTCTTGAATGAGGAAGAGATGCAGTTTTCCAAGGGACGTCTTAAGACTAGTCCTTGTACATGTATAACTTTACTGAAACTTTTGCTCTTGTTTCCTTGAGAGCTAAATCCCTTTTCTTTCTTGTACAATATCAAGT
>JAWQFJ010018843.1:0-5000 GCA_034096865.1 Theodoxus fluviatilis
CTCTCAGTCCGCGCTGTCAGCAGCGCATGAAAATCCCCGTTCCCATGCATGTTTTGAGAGGCATTTGAGCAGCACAGCACGGCTCAGTAAAATGAATACAAGAATAAAACACAGCACTGCACAGCACATGTAGAATTCAAGCCAATATCAGATTAAGTGCAATACAATGTTGTACTTATGAATGAATGGATAAATGAAGGAAGGAATGGATGAATGAAAGGACTTTTACGGCCTATTAGCCTGTGTACGCTATGCTAGACCACTGATCACGAAACTCACTGGAGCTGTTTAGAGTAAGCGCATGTCTCCATTTCCCTAGTTATGCGCCTTATACTAATCCTGTAGGGAGGCAAAGTGAGTTCCGCCAATGTACTGGGGGCTGTACAATACAATGAAATACCTCTCTCTAAAACACAGCGCAATACAATACGATGCAGAGCAGTGCAATACAATACGATGCAGAGCAGTGCAATACAATACGATGCAGAGCAGTGCAATACAATACGGTGCAAAGCAGTGCAATACAATACGGTGCAGAGCAGTGCGATACAATACAGTTGAATGCAACTCATTGAAATAGGACAAGATGGCATTGCACCTCGTTTTCAAGAAATATGACTCCAGGTCTACCTAATAGTATGGCTAATTGTAATATATATCCCAGGTCAAACAATTAAACAAACAAACGAACGTACGAACGAACGAACGAACGAACAAACTAACGAACAAACTAACGAAGGGATGAACGAACAAAAAGTCGGACAGTTCGGTGGACAGCACCACATAAGAACCCAGGCAATGAGATACAGATATTTCACCTATTTCTGGTGGAAGTTGTAAAGGCAGTCGTGACTGCACTGTGGTGCACCTTTTGTTCACAATGGGTTCGAACTCGAATGCGGTAATTGGCAATACAGTACTTGTGTTTCGCCCTGCCCCAAAGCGACGTGTCACCTGCAGTGAAATAAATGTAGACGAAAGGCGCGGATCTCAGCATCGCATTACACTGCATGTCGCCCGTCTTTCTGACATAGCTGTTTTTGTTGGTTGCGGACGTGGTTCCCAGTTTAACATAGGGGATCTGTCCGCACTCTTCATCACTGAAACGCAGTGGCCCTATCCACCGTGTCGAGTTGAAAGCATTCTTTGCTGCATATTCATCGTCTTGTTGTCGATCACGTGTATTTTTTTTTAGGGCGGGGCTTTGCGGAAAATTTTGTGGGGTTCTGTAGTCGTAGTTCGTTGCAGAGTGCAACAGAACTTGCCTGAAATCCCTGGGCTTCCCTTCTCTACAGGAATATGACTATTGGAGTCAGGCTATGTTCTTTCGTTCCAGTAAAATGCAAGATCTGAACTGCTTGCTCAATACACTGATCTATGACTGAGAGTGAGGAAAATAATTGTTTACTGTGGCTGCCGAAAACGACGTTTGTACATTGAGGACACGGATTGCTCGATCTTTGCCTAAGCGGATTTGGTCTTTTCCTGAGGTCATCGAACTTTCCTGAGGTCATCGAACTTTACCCACGTTGAAAAGTGTTCACACTGCGGAATAAACTGGTAGGGATGGGGTTAGATCAAGTGGGGTGACTTACTTGTACTAGCAAGTCGGAAACTGTGTTGCTCTGTGTGGGTTCAGACTATTTGTAAGGGAATAAAACACGATATTTGAAGGCTAGAGCTGGGATACTTGTAAAGTGTTGTAGGTCTCTGGGTTTTCCACGTTGTGTAGCAGAACATGTTACAGAAAATTAGTATTGCTGTGATAGCTGTGATCGTGTATTAACACGATGTAGATTGAAACCATCCAAGTGGAAATCGTCCAAATGTCAGTTTCGGACAGTACAAAGGGGGCAGTGAGTAGGAAAAAAGCGCAATTATCAGGCATGCCATTGATGTTTGAGCTAGAAGCCAATGAAATTGCCTAGTCTCTGTTAATGTCGGTCTGCTTACTTAATGAACAAACTGTTTTCTAGTTAACATTTTGCTTTTGGTACAAACGGAATTGAAACAGGCATGGATAATCAAATGGCCACGACCGCAATCAAGGATCGAACACCGAGCGCCAGTGTACCGGAAAGATAGTTTGTGTCCATGACTCCTGTCGAAGTTAATGCCACGTCATGCATCCACAATGAGGCAGGCGAGGCAAGGCAGGCGAGGCAAGGCAGGAAGCCGCTGCAACAGGTGGAGACCCCGCACTGGCAGTGCCCTGAAGGCAAGGCCACGTGCAGGCGATGCCTTGGAAACGCGGCAACGCTGTGGCGGTTAACTCGGCCCTGCATGGAGTGGTTGTCCACAAGCACTCTGTCGTTAAACCCCCTCTGTGTGTTGGGGGGGAGAGTAGACCCACCTCGTCTCCTTGTGCGGTTGGAAGGCGGGATGACTAGGGAAAGCATAACTTGACGTGCTCGTACTCTAACAAGCTCTAGTGGTGTTTGTGGTCACAGACCTTACATAGCCTACAAAGGCTGATAGGCAGTTAAACTTCGTTCCTTTCCTTCGGTTTTTAAAGCAAAAGAATAGGATCTTTGCGCACAGTAAAACAGCAAAACAATTTCCTCGATGATGGATGGCTTTTCTTCGATACTAACACAAGTTAAAGATATTTGAAAATAGTATGTCCGCAAAATGAACATTGTATTGTAAACGAGGCTTTCGTTTTGGCTCAAGATGAGCAACGTAAATTAAAGGGGGAAAAAAAGAAAGAAGGAGAGGGAAAAAAGTCGGCAATGTCTCAAAATGACGACTGAGCTGAATTTAGAAGTCGACAATATTTCTGGGATAATTATTTCACATGCCACCGGAAAACGTTTGTCATGACACCGACCAGAATGGTGTTGCCAAAGAGCATTCTGTAAACCCGAGTCAGTAGTATTGACTCTGGCACAGTTCGCAATGAATGCGTAATAGGCTTGACCCTTCTCATTACAGCCTTGCGCCAAAAGTAGTTCGTTCTGATACTATTTTTCTCTCCATTTTTTTCTGAAATCATTCAGATGTCAAAACTTGTTTCCATTTCAACACAAACATTTTATTGTATCGAATAAACGCTTGTTTGTTGTCTCAACAAGAGTAAGTTAAGAGTTTTGTGCGAAATAGTCTTAGAACTACTTTAACGGCGTATGTCAGGGAGCACATCGGCTATCCCACAAGCCTCTCGTGTGACCTCTGTTTGCATAAATTGGCCGAAAACCTTCCATCACGTGATGTCAACAGTGCTAGAGATACTTTTGCCGGTAGGCGAAATCTCTAGTTTACTAGAATGGCCAAAGAGATGCCTACATGAAGCCACGCCTTGAATACCTTTACATCTCCAGAGGCGTCGTGACGTGTATGGGCTATCATGACGCAACGACGACGCACTACAGATGGTTCGTTCGTGATTCCTTCTTCAGTCTGGAAGGAAGAGACACGTTTGCCGACTGTGAGGTGATGGCGGCGCGTGGGAAACGGATGAAAGGTGTGCATCAACAGTTCAGAGCTGCAGGCAGGACTACACCGTGCAAGGTGAGGGAATCAATTCGAACACAGCCAGCACGTCACAACGGGAGGGTTTTATCGTGGGCAAGCCATGCCTGTAGAGCTTGCTAGCTCTGGGTGCGGAGTACAAGTAGAAAGTGAAGCACTGTCGAAGTGAATGGAGAGAACTCTGCCTTGTGCAGATGGGGTCGCTTCATTAGCTCTGGTCTGTGTTTGTTGAGATGAAGCTCTGATAGGGAAGAAAACGAAACGAGAGAACTCACTAAAAGTTGAAGGAAGGGGCTCAGTACATGCATTGTAATAAATAGCAAGAATCAGATCTTGCTCCATGGGCACTCTGCGCAAAGATTATAGGTTACACAAAGGTAGTTCATTAGCTCATTGTTGTGAGGATCGAGACACGTTGCGCCCCCAAGCGGGAAGGAATATGGGTGAATCTAGGGAAGTAATCACACCGCTTATCGACACGTAAAATTGCTTGTTTCTCGACGCGTTTCTGATGCGTTCCGATCATGTTTGTGAATAAATTTACAGTGTAATGTGTTATAAAATGATTTGCTGCAATAATGGGGGTGTTTTGGCTTTGTTTTTTGTAGCAGGCGTTGTGAAATCGAACTCGACCTAGATCTACATGGTATGGTTTGAATGGGAACGATCTATTTTTCAATATTATCGAAGAATGCAAGCTTGTTTATCAACGTATACACCCCTGTGGAATATCTTTAGGAAATGCAAAGCAATACATACCTGTCAAGAAGGTGATTCGCTGCCAGAAAGTTATTCGATTAAGTGAATTCAGTTGCCGTTTCGACAAAGAGTATCGTTACAATCAAGCGTTGCCCTGCGACCTGCATTTCGATTGTTAAAAAGTAGGAGCTTTGAATACCTTTTGATGCATTCAACATACAGATTTGATAAATTAATGCTGTTCATGGCTTACATTTTCTTTGGATGGGTTTCTAGTATCCCAAAATATAGCTTTTTCTGTGCGAACTGGAGAGAGCTCCGCCATTGAATTGCGCAAAGAGTAGACATAAACGCCATATCTACACGAAAGCAGTCTTCTGATTGGTTCCCTGAATAGAATCCTCCAATCAGCAGGCAGCTTTCTTCGCCGTCTTGTCGCTAAGCGGTGTGATTACTTCCCCTTGATTCACCCATAATACTCTCCGCTAGGTGCAGCGTCTTGTAACTTTATATAGCACAAGCTCGGCATGAGCTATCTTTGTGTAACCTATAATCTTTGCTCTGCGTTTCTGTCAACGACCGTTTTCCAAACGCAGATTGAGAAAGACACCATTGTATTGCAGTGAAGGCTACACACAATGAAAGACGCCTGTCACTCGTCTTATTCTCTAGACGTCTAGTAGCGACGCGGCTTCCACGCAATTTCCACGCCAAGGGCGTACGACGTGGGAAACTTTGCCGTGGCTTGCTCATAATTCAAATCGAAACCTGTAATTCGGGTAGTGGAAGACCGTGAAGCCTCATGTGTTCATCTATGTCTTCCCGCCACT
>JAWQFJ010018843.1:10000-12500 GCA_034096865.1 Theodoxus fluviatilis
CTCGAGATCTCTCATCTTCAGCTTCTTAGTGCACTTATTGGTCTGTTCGTGTCTTCTCTCTACTGAAATGTGTGTGTGTGTGTGTGTGTGTGTGTGTGTGTGTGTGTGTGTGTGTGTGTGTGTGTGTGTGTTTGTGTCTGTGTTTGTGTGTGTGTGTGTTTGTGTGTGTGCGTGCGTGTGTGTTTGTGTGTGCGTGTGTGTGCAAATATATGTGTGTGCGTGTGTGTGCGTATGTGCGTGCGTATGTATGCGTATATATGTGTGCGCGTGTGCGTGTCTGTGCGTATGTGTGTGCGTATTTGTGTGTGCTTGTTCATTGAATAATTACTTATTTTCTTTGTTATGTTTTCAACTGGTGTCTTTTCTTTGCATCCTTGTACCGAAGCTCGTATGGAAGAGAACAACCCATAAGCCATCAGTTGGAGGAGGATATTGATTCGGACTTCACAAAGCACAAAGTAGTGTTAAACATGAACACTAACAGGGTATATTTTTGAAGGGAATCTTTGTTTGAAAACGTCTGATGTGTGATTGTGCTCTAGTTTTCGAAGCTTTTATGGGTAATGACACTTGGAGACGTTGCGATTAGAGAGAAGGACGCCGATTATTTCAAGAGCAGAGAGGAGAGAAAACCCTTAAATGCGAATCCTCTGTCACTTTCTGATAGAGTACTTGTAGCAGCAGCAGCAGCAGTAGCACTACGACCATCACCATCGCTACCAGCTACTGGAAAGGTAGCAACAGCAATAACAGCAGTAACAGCAGCACAATTATTTCATATTCGGTGTTAACAGTAGCGGTGGTAGCAGTAACGGTAGTATCAGTAGCGGTAGTAGGAGTAGCAGGAACTGGAGCAGCAATTGCTATCTGTACTGCGGCTGCCTCTACATATATCAATACACGCCTTGCAATACAAAGAGGATGCTTTGTCTTAAATGGATTGTTGAGTGAGTGTTCTCTTGTTGAAACTGCAGATTACTGGTTTTTCTTCTCTCGACAGCTGTAGCTTAACCCTTTTCCGTGCATTTTCTAGTCGAAATTCGTTCCTTATGGGACGGTAAAAGAAAACATTTTGCATTGTTTATATCTTTTTCATTTTTGCATAGAGCAATGTCAAAAGCATGTACATTGAAAAGGTAGTTGCATGCTTAATGATAAAAAGTATTTTAATTTAAGATTTAGTTTTCCCACAACAATCTGTACGTTCTGCACTGCAATGGGAAACAATCAGAGAGAGGTATGGGGTTAAGTTAGTTTTTCCAGTGTGACGGGACAAGTCGCAAGAGGACTTAAGAGCGAGAGCGATCCACTTTGACCACTTGTTCCTGGCACTGGTGTGTCATTGAGGAAGAGGATGAGGTTGGATAGCAGGGAGCGTGAGATGAGAGGAGGCACTGGTGTGTCATTGAGGAAGAGGATGAGGTTGGATAGCAGGGAGCGTGTGATGAGAGGAGGTGGAGCCCCACAAGTAGTTGTGGTTATGGTCACCCGACCGACCCTATTTTTTTCAGCCGAACCTGAACTTTTTCGATTGTAAAAAATAAGGGGGTTGGGTCTGGGGGGTGGTTGGAAGAGGGTGTGTGTGTGTGTGTGTGTGTGTGTGTGTGTGTGTGTGTGTGTGTGTGTGTGTGTGTGTGTGTGTGTGTGTGAAAGAAATCGACGGTAATTAACGAATTATGAGCTGTCCCATTTTCCCCTACCTATGAGGCCTACAAACCAAAACAAAAGTTCAGGCCGACCTGCCGACACCTTTTCCCCCTTCATATTATGTAACCCCAACATTTTTTCCTTTTGGCCTCGTGATCAAAAGAATAAGCAAGATGAAGGCAAACTAAGAGAGATGGTGTGACGTCTATTATGAAATTGCTTTGTCTCAAGAAATATATCCCCAGTGTGTGCGCGTGCATGTAAGCGCCTATGTGTGTACGTGTTTGTGTGTTAGAGAGTGTGTGTGTGTGTGTGTGTGTGTGTGTGTGTGTGTGTGTTTTCTGTCTGTGTACGTGTGTTCTGTCTGTCTGTCTGTCTGTCTGTCTGTCTGTCTGTCTCTCTCTTTCTTTCTCTCTCTCTGTTTTGGGGAGCGGGGTTGTCTATCATATATTCTATTAACTAAGCAAGGGCTGAATGTAAGACAGACAGCTATGCACAGTACACCATACTTGTGAAGTAAAGTTCATTCAGTTTAATTCAATGTGATGCTATTTCTCTCATGCGCAATACTGCTCGAACACAATACCTACTCTCACGGCGGCAGATACGCGTATACATGTATGTGCGCGCACACACAGAAACGAGTTAAAGCGGGTACGAATGCAAGCCCATCTCCTGGCGCAACATCACTAGCCAGGCACGCACGCAGTTATCCCTGAGTGCGCGGTGAAGACAGACTCCGGCAGAATTAATCGTCTCGAGCTGCAACTGTTGTCCTCGAGCGTCTTTGCTCGTTCCGTGTGATAAGCTCAAGAACACTGAACAAGAGCGATGTCGATTTCCTGCAGGATGC
>JAWQFJ010018843.1:17500-20000 GCA_034096865.1 Theodoxus fluviatilis
ACATCCCAGCCAGGTGAGACGCGAGGCACCCAGGCGAATGCTACTCCTCCCTAGCGCCGCCGTTATGTTTCTTCGCCCACCAGGCGCGCAGTGAGGAGTGGCGGAGCGTGATACGGAAAGGGGGTTGCCCGCTGTAGAGGATAAAGGTGGAGGGAAAAGCGCAGTGTTGTCCCGTCCTTTACACGCCACCCAGCCGTGCTGCACGAGCAGCACAGAGCGCCGGGGGAGCGCGAAAATGGGGGCATAGGGGGCATAGGGGGCATAGGAAGCTGCAGTTTCCTATGAAGGCGAAGCGAGACCTGAAAGCGTTGCTGTTAGCCCCCTGCCGTTCTAAAAAGAGGGGAATTTTTTAATATTCGGATGGGTAAGGTTATTAAAAAGTTTATTATGGAGTTCACATGTCGGAACAAGAAGTCAAGAAATGCATCGTGACAAAGCATTTCTAACCCTCTTCCCACCCCACCCCACCCCACCCCACCCCACCCCACCCCACCCCACCCCACCCCACCCCACCCCACCCCACCCCACCCCACCCCACTCCACCACCCCTAATTTTGTAGTGGAATGGTGGTGTTATCTTTAAATACGGATGGATTTGCTGCATAAAACGCTGTGATACCTTAAACTTTGCATTTCTTTGCAGGTAGTGATGTAATTTCGCAGTACGCGACATATGAATGGGAAATAAACGTGCACTCAGTTCATCCATACAGATCAAACTCGATCCAGTAAATGACTTTTTTGCATAGCAAGTGCACGTGTACTGCATACACGTCTTCTCAGCCACAACACTGTTTTCTCCTTCTTCATCGGGTATCAGTCCTCGCAATCTGTCGATCCTGAATCGTAACACGCTGGGGCGAGTTTGAAATGTCTGCTGTGTGCGCTGTTGATAGTCTTCCCATGGGTCTTGACTGTCTGTGGAAAGTCACAACAAATATAGAATAAACTGGAGAAAAAGTATAGATAAGGACGATCAGTTTCCAATATAGATGTCCAATGTTGTCGACTTTTCTCCCTCAAAGCTAGAATCGCAAACAGCCTGTGCTTCACCGATACCTCCCTCACCAGCTGGAATGCTGTGGTTTTTGTGCTGTCGGGGCCTGCTCCAGTGGCACCCGCACAGCCGGCCCCAAGCAGCACTTCTGTGCCACGGAGAGGTAACTTGAAAAAGATGGAAGGATGGAGTTGTACAGCCTATCAGCCTTTGTAGGCTATGTCAGGCCATGAAGCACGAACATCTCCTGAATAGTTTTAAGTCAGTGCAAATCAAGTCAAGATGTCCCTAGTTATTCGCTTCTTACGAATCGCATAGGGTGGCGCGGTGGGTCTATTCTCACCCTCAACCCACAGGGGGATCTAGTCTCACCCTCAACCCACAGGGGGGTCTAGTCTCACCCTCAACCCACAGGAGGATCTAGTCTCACCCTCAACCCACAGGGGGGTCTAGTCTCACCCTCAACCCACAGGGGGATCTATTCTCACCCTCAACCCACAGGGGGTCTATTCTCACCCTCAACCCACAGGGGGTCTATTCTCACCCTCAACCCACAGGGGGTCTATTCTCACCCTCAACCCACAGGGGGTCTATTCTCACCCTCAACCCACAGGGGGTCTATTCTCACCCTCAACCCACAGGGGGGTCTATTCTCACCCTCAACCCACAGGGGGATCTAGTCTCACCCTCAACCCACAGGGGGGTCTAGTCTCACCCTCAACCCACAGGGGGGTCTATTCTCACCCTCAACCCACAGGGGGTCTATTCTCACCCTCAACCCACAGGGGGGTCTAGTCTCACCCTCAACCCACAGGGGGTCTATTCTCACCCTCAACCCACAGGGGGGTCTAGTCTCACCCTCAACCCACAGGAGGATCTAGTCTCACCCTCAACCCACAGGGGGGTCTAGTCTCACCCTCAACCCACAGGGGGGTCTAGTCTCACCCTCAACCCACAGGGGGGTCTATTCTCACCCTCAACCCACAGGGGGTCTATTCTCACCCTCAACCCACAGGGGGGTCTAGTCTCACCCTCAACCCACAGGGGGCTCAAACTGCGGAAGACATCAAGCCCATCAGGGCAGTAGCACGTGTTTCCTTCAGATCCAAAGGGAGGCAGCTTCCGCAGCATTTCGAAGCTTCTTTATCAGCGCATCCATACTTGTCTAGCTGTACAACCAAACAACGTCTTTGAACGTAGGCTATTTCTTTATAGCAATTTTCATTATTCTTACAAATATCTTTGAGCCATCGCCACGTGAACATACAAAATGCACTCATGATAGACGAGATTTCGTCTGTCCAGAATACATCTGGCAAAGTTTTTTTTCAGGCGGCACTTGCATAAACGTGCCTCGTTACCAGTGCGGGATCGGTGAAAGAGTTACCCTGAAGCAGCGTGTGTCCTCAGGGACAGTTGTAGCATGTATCAGTATTTCGTTTTCACTCTCTCTAACTTTCTTCTCCTCGCTAACTTTCTCTCCCTCGCTCCACAAAACCGATG
>JAWQFJ010018843.1:27500-30483 GCA_034096865.1 Theodoxus fluviatilis
AATACTCTTTTTGTAAATCACTTTTCATTCATAAGCACATGCACCTGCCACAAATTATACAGTGCAAAGATTCAGACATGTCTCTCACGTGATCATTGTCTTATCTGGATTAGACCACAACGACGAGATGCAATGAAAGACACGGACCTATAAGAAATCATCTTCTCACTACGACACAGCAAACGCCAAGCGTCTTTGGTCACCTTCAAGACCAAACCACTCTAGACAAGTTTGCACGAGGTAAAAGATAGAAAGGAAAGGGGAGGTAAATACAAATACATTTAAAGGAGAATTTGTATAATATACAGTACTGAAAAATAAGAGGAAGGGACAAGAACGGTGAATAGGGTTGATGGAGGGAGAAAAAGAGGACTGAGAAAAGAAGGAAGGATGAGGGAATATTAAGAGAGAAGGTAGAAGAAGAGAGAAGCGAAAGAAGGAGGAAGGTGAAAAGGAGAGGACAAAGAGGGAGAATGAACGGGGAAGAAATAAGGAAAGGAGAGGAGAGGAATGTTTAGAAGATAAAAAAAAATACATGGAAGAGAGAAGGAAAGAAGAGAGAGAGAGAGGGAGAGAGAGGTGAGAGAGAGAAAGAGAGAGAGAGGTTGGGGGGAGGAAGTAGTAGTAGTAGTAGTAGAGTAGTAGTAGAAGTAGTAGTAGTAGAAGTAGAAGTAGTAGTAGTAGAAGACAGAAGAAGGAGATATAGAGATGGAAAAGACGAATCTGAGACACAGGCAAAAGATGGTGGAGAAAACATGAAGAAGAGGATAAGAAAAGAAGAAGAAGGAAGGAAGAGATAGAGGACTAAAAGAAAGAAAGAATGAAAGAGAAAAAGATAAAGAAGAGAGGAAAAGGAGCATGGAGATAGCAGAAGACAAAAAGAAGAAAAAGAGGGAGAGGCGGGTAAAAAGATAGCAGGGAGCGGAAAATAAGGAAATCGTTGGAAAGAGAGTGAAATGAAGCACGCTTCAATAAGCGGGTGGAGGTCACCTACCCGGACTCTCTGCTTGGTATTCAAGGCAGTGCGCGTCGCCGTTCTCTGCATAACAGACAATCTTCATGGCGCACGATGGTGCCGGTACGGGTGAAACTCTGTCCGCTGCTGGCGCCCTCGGTCGTCACTTGAAGCTCGCTACCCGAATGTCTGCCTGCCTGCCTACCTGCCTTGCTACCCGACTGTCTTCTGCCTAGCCGCCTGTCTTACCGTGGAGGCGGAGGAAAAACCGTTACCCCACAGTTATATAGCGCCGCTCCCACTGGGGGCTGGCTGCGCGGTCGAGGCTGATGACCCAGTGAGGGGTAGCCAGGCGTGAGGCGACATGAAAGATGGGTAGATGGCTGGCGGTAACACAATATTATGACATTGTTCCCCGCTCATGATCGCCAATAGGCGCTTTACCTGTTGATCAGCAGGCAACTGTTGCCGTCAAAGGGAAACCTAGACACACCGGGAGGTTTCCTTCGAGCCCCGGGCCCCAAGACGCCTCCCAGCGCCGGTAATGGACCTCTGGGACGCATTGTTTTGCTGGCGAAACCGACACTATCTGTGTGAGATATATTTTCTCAGTGGGGGACGTGCTGCTTGAGACGAGCAAGAGGGAGGCGATGATTAGGCGGAGAGGGAAGGAAAATAACATGGACCTTGGGGCCTCATCCTCAATTTACATGGGGAAGGGCGAAACCAGCCAGCCATGCCACACTGTAATTACGGAGAGCACTCGCGGTGCCAGCAAGAGTCAATTTCGTCTCGACGATGCCACCATCGGGGCCAGTTCGAACACGTCCAACATCGAGAAGAGCGCGTAGCGCCACACTTGCCTCACGACTCGATCCGCCTGATCGCTCCAGTTTGCAATTTCATCCAAGCACAAGCACGAAACAAACTTTTCATGGGCCTCCAGTCAGTTCGTGTCGAGTCAGGTCGCGACTCAAGCTAGTCACGGTGCTGGCCGTGAAAGGCGAGGCTTGGAGACTGAAGGCTGATGAAAAGGGGAGGACGTCCCCTGCAGGTGCGATGCCCGGACAGGCGGAGGACGGGGCGCGAACAAGAAGCTGTTGCAACTTGATCGAGCTCCCTCTCTTTCGCCCGCAACAAAGCGCCGTTGAAATGTGAAGCCAAAATATTTTCCAAGTGCAACAGTTGTTCTTTTTTCTCTCTCTTTCTTCTCCCCAAGTGTTAATCGGATACAGTAATTTATCACAATCCATTCCACTTAGCAGAAAATAACATGCTCGCGCGGGCATTCACACACGCGTACACACACGCATACGCACAAACACATATACACACATGCATGCACGCACACACACATACATACATACACACGTGCACGCATATGCGCGCGCGCGCACACACACACACACACATACACACACACACAGAGTCAAATATATCCATCCATTAAAAAAACAAGCACACTTACGAAGATGCGATGAAATAAACAGCAAATCCTTCACATTGTAATTATTATTGGTTCTGCAAGTTTTTGTCTATGCAAGAGGTCAGGTCTGTTTTTCACACTGGTTCAATTAATTACATTTAACCACTCTTTTCGACATAATCACATAAGTCTGTAAGTCAAGCTAGTCAGTTTTCACCCGCACGTATGTATCAAACCGCTTTCCAATGTGAATTCGAGCATTTGACTTTTTCTTCTCACGAATGCGCAAGCCCTGGAGTGTTTATCTATCCATCCTTATCCCTCCAGGTTTACTGGATGTCCTACAGACTTTATTAGTCTGTCTGTGTGTGTGTCTGTGAAACGATAAACCAACAATAAATCCAATCGAAAGGAAGCAGCCAAAACTAGAGACTCAACAAACACAATAATACCAACCTAATAAAAAGACTCAAATGCGCCTCCTCCATCAGCTCTCGCCCTCCCCCGCACCCCGAATCGGCTCATACACTACTATATCCTATCCCCTCGTAAACTCTCCACCCATGAGGGAGGAGGGAGGGAGGAGAGGAGTAATAGGGGGA